>LPNX010681806.1:41237-98647 GCA_001517045.1 Pseudotsuga menziesii | reverse complement strand
CCCCCCTCGTCCTCCAGAAATTGATGCTTTTAAATGCTTAATATCCTCCCATGGAAAGAGGAAGGGATCTCCATTGATGCAGACATTTGTTAAGAAAAATGATATCCCTTTTGTCGATCTGCCAGTTGAATGCCCTCGCCGGACTGTGTTGAATCTAGCAGATCATGGGCTCATTGGGAAATTTACAGGTCTTTGGCCTTCCCCAAAGGCCATCGATGGATGGGTTCAGAGAAGTTGGAGGCCCCTGGTCTCTGAAGGAATTAAAAATTATTTGGTTGGAAGAGGTATTATGTATTCGTGTTTGAATCAATCGAAGACCGAGATCTCATATTTCATAATGTACCATATTTTATGGGTCCCTAGGGGCTTTACCTGAATAAGTGGACACTGGACTTCGACTATTATGGTTTGGGTTAGGCTCCCCCATTTATCTCTTCATTGTTGGAATTCAGAATCATTGGAAGCCATTGGAAACAAACTTGGAAAGTACATTGACGGGGCAGAAAGGAAAGAACAATATTCATGTGCACGAATTTGCGTTGAAGTAGATTTAGAGATAGGGATGCCATAGGAAATCAAGATAAATGTTGCTGAATGGTCTCATATTCAGGAGCTTGATTACTAACAACTCCCTTTCAAGTGCCGGCATTGCCATGGATATGGCCATTTTGCTCGCAATTGCAAGAAAAAATCTGAAGAAGAATTGGAAAATGAGAAGGCTAACCAATGGACTCAAGTTCAGAAAGAAACCACCACTAAGCAGGTTAATAAAACAAAAGGAAAAGGAAGTAATACTGGGAAAGGAACCAATCCGAGGGAGAAAAATTCTTTAAAATCCCAGGCTGCTGGAAATGCTTCTGCCTCCTCAAATCCCTTTGTGGTTTTATCTGAGAATTCTCTTGTCCTCGAAGAGGGTGAAGTGCAACACTCTGATGATCAAAATGAATATGGTGTTGTAAATCTTGGCTCCAAGGAACATTTTGAACCATTAATTTTAGAAACCCCTAGGGCTGATACAATCCCACAGGACCCTCATAACTCTCCCACAGGAGCTACATCTTCTCCTTCCTATGCAGAAATTTTAAAGAAGAAATCGATAAAGACTTTTGGTTCCTCGGAAGAAGATGAGCAATTCACCAAAAAGGAAGGAAGGAAGTCTTGAAAGGATCTTCGAGAAGAAGAATCCAAGAGACTAAAGATGCAGGGAATCCGGACTACAATAGAAATGTCTTTAGGAAGAAGTAAGCGGAATAGACCCCTTAAGGGAGGGCTTAATCCCTCTGTCTCAGGTAAATAATGCTGATCATTTCGTGGAACTGTAGGGGCTTGGGGAATCCCAAGAAAGAAGAAGCAATGAAAGATATTTTGAGAATGGAACCTACATACAATCTCTTGCTTCAAGAGACAAAGATAGAAGAAGATGCGTTACTTTTATTAAGAAAATCTAAGTGGAAATATAATTCTGGCATGGCTGTTAGTGCAAGGGAAACTTCAGGGGGCCTTGCAACTTTATGGTCTGAGGATGAGTTTTTGTTGAAAGCCTCATATGCATCCCAACACTGGATCTATACAGATCTTCAACATATTTCAAGTAAGACTTGCATATCTCTCTTCAACCTTTATGTCCCTATAAATCTTATTAAGAAGAAGGACTGTTGGAATTCTTTGTCACAATTTATTGAAACTCACATTCCCATCAATATTATTGTGGTCGAGGATCTCAATATTATACTAGATCCTATGGAAAAAAAAGGAGGAGTTCGGAGCAAGGATCCTTTTCATGAGTATGTGGAGACTTTGATTCATGCATGGGATCTTCTAGATTTCAAACCCAAGAAAGGGCGATATACTTGGTCTAACGATAGAGTTGGGGCTGCCAACATTTTAGCTCATCTAGATAGATTTTTGGTTCAAATTTCTATGATGGATGGAAATTTATTAATCTCTTCTAAAATACTGCCCAAGTTAACTTTAGATCATCACCCAATCTTTCTGTTGTTTGAAGAGGAGGAAGATATCAGTCCTATACCATTCCGATTCAATCCCATTTGGATCGAGAGAGATGGATTTTGGGAAACTGTGACTTATGCTTGGTCTCAATTTGTTGATGGTTCTCCCAGTTATGTTTGGGAACAGAAACTCAAGCGACTCAAATATGCATTGAAAAGTTGGATAAAAAAACCTCAATCGACTCCTTTCAGCTACAGGAAAGAGTCTGTCCACGCGCTTGAAGAGATTCAATTAAAATTGGAGGAATCATAAATCACTAAAACTCTATTGGTGAAGGAGCAGTTTGCACAAACATATTCCTACCTTTTCTTTCGACAGGAAGAAGAACAACTGTGGCTCAAATCACACCATCTATTGTTTCTTATCAAATCAGATATTTTCTGAATGATCTTTGCTTTTCTCAAAAAGGCCAAAGTTGGAGGGGGTACAAACTATCCTTTCCTCGCTTTAATTCCTAAGGAGAAAAATCCAAAAACTTTTGATAGATTTATACCTATTTCTCTTTGCAATGCCTCTTATAAAATTCTGGCCAAACTCTTAGCCAATAGACTCAATCCCTTGTTGGGGATGTTAATCTCTCCTCTTCAGGGGGGGTTTATCAAAGGTAGGCACCTTATAGACAATGTGATTCAAGTGAAAGAATCCCTTCATTCCAGCTTCCAAAGGAAGGAGAAAGGAATGATTATCAAGCTTGACATGAAAAATTCCTTCGATAGAGTTAAGCTCTCTTTCTTTTATCAAGCTCTTTTGGATTCAGTGGAGAATTTGTTAGCTTGATAAAAGTCTGCACAGATAGACCTTGGATAGCACCCCTTGTTAATGGGAGACCATCATATTTCTTCTAGGCCACAAGAAGCCTTCGTCAAGGGTTTCCTTTGTCGCCTTTCCTCTATATATTGATGGCTGAATCTTTAAGAATAAAACTCTCGGCATAATTGGTTGCAGGTTCTATTCCAGGCATTAAGGCAGCAATAGGTGTGGATTCTATAAATCATGCTCTTTTCGTTGATGACTCTCTTCTTCTAGGAGGGGATTCGCTTAATATTTCTTGGGCCTTTAATGAATTTCTACAAAATTTATGTCAAAGTTTAGGAGCTTTGATCAATAAAATAAAGAGTGATTTTTTTGGTTGGAATGTTGATCAACTGACAATTCAACGAATTTCTCATTCATTGGGATTTCCTAGATTTGATAAGTGGGATAAGATCAACTACTTGGGTCTCCCATTAACATTGGGACCAAGTCCTCCCTTGCTTTAGCTGGAAGTCATAAGTAAAATAAAATCCAAAATTGTCTCATGGGTGGCTATTGGCTAACAATGGATGGAAAGTTGGTGTTAATTAAGGTGGTCCTTTCATCTCTTCCCTTATTCCAATCTTCTTTGCTTCTAGCTCCCAATTCCATCAAATCCCAGATTTCCAAACTTCTTCGGGATTTTCTCTGGAATGGTGGAAAAGAAACCAGAACAAGATGCACTTGGTTAGTTGGGAAAATATTAAAATACCTCTGTTGGAAGGTGGTTTGCAAATTCGTGATCATGGATTGGAAAATCTAGCAGTGGGTGGAAAAATTATTTGGCAATTATTTGCAGAAAAAAATCATCGAGTAAACAATATTTTACGGATGAAATATCTCAAGGGAGTTTCTTTGAGAAATTTAAAATCAACAAATACTCCTACTGGCACTACAATTTGGAACTTGTGCAGAAGAGGAATTGGTCATTTTCAACAAAAAATCTATAGTATCCCTGGCAATGGGATGATAATATTTTGGGCAATCCTCCTCTCTCCCCTTTAAATTCGTTAAATGAGATCAAATTATGGTTAACTAATACAGGTCTCCTCCAGCTTGCAGACATCTTCCTATGGGATAGAAATGGGAATTGGGTTGGTTGGTATCTTCTGGAGATTCCAGAGCCTCTTCATCTTCAGCAAAAACGGTAGATTTCATCTCTCTCAGGAATGGATCCTGTCCATCACTCATCTAAGGATAAATGTGGATGGGGTTCTACAGGTAATTATTTAGTGACTCTTGGATTTTCTGCATTACATACGCCTCAGACTCCATTCTTATCCCCTACTCATTGGAAGTCTGTTTGGTCCTCCTATAGCCTCCCAAAGGTGAATTTTTTTACGTGGCTTCTTATGCATAATAAGGATTTAACATGAGACAATTTGTCTAAATGTGGCTTTCACTGTCCCTTCATATGTTGCTTTTGTCTATCTGCATTAGAAACAATAGAGCATTTATTTTTCAATTGCGATTTCTCTCAGTTAGTTTGGAAGCAGGTTCTCGATGGACTGAATGTTTCTGCTCCCTCCGACATAGCAGTTGGTCCACCAGTGTATGCTTCTTGGAAAGATCGGTTTCTTGTTTTACAAGGGAAAAATGCAGAAAGTATCAACCTCTGGAAATCAATACCAAAAATGATTTGGTGGAACCTGTGGCTTTCCAGGAATGAATGCATTTTTAATAGCATCTCATATAATATTAGAGACATGGAAATCAAAGCTAAATCGTTTATCTTGGAATCTGCCAGTAAATCAAACAAATTCTCCTCTCTATCTCTAGAACTTGCTGCATGGTTGGGTTCCTCTTCTTCTAGGATTGGGAGCAAGTCATTTATTTCCAAACCAATTCAACCTCCCTCCTGGTGCATGAGGACTTTATTTTGTGGTGGAAGAGCTTTGGAATTGCAACCATTTTTTTTGATGGCACATCCAAGGGAAATCCCACAATTACCGATGCTGGTGGGGTTATTTTTTCTCCAGACTGTATGAGACAATCCTCTTTTAGTTGGGGTCTTGGAGTTAGCTCAAACAATCAGGAATAAAGTTACAACCTTCTTAAAAATTTCCATATTGTAAAAGAGATGGGCTATCAATTAGTTCAAATTTTTGGGGACTCTGAGCTTTTGATAAAAATATGAAATTCTAAAGATCATTTTAACAATCTCTCCTTGAATTAAACTCTGCAGCGTATCTGTAATCCTTTGAAATACTTTGAAAGGGTTACTTCTTTTCATATCTTGCGAGAGTTAAACAATCATGCAGATTTGCTGGCTAATAAAGCATGCCTGTTTCCTTGTAGAAATCTCAGTATCAATGGAGAACCTAGTATACATCAGCAGCTCCCATGAGAGTGTTTCATTGAAATGGAAAGATTATTATGCTCAAAGAGATTTGTAATTTTGTGGATATCTTGATTTTTATCTTTTGTTATTTTTGTAAATGGTTGATTGTCTTTGGCCAACTCATACCCGATCGTCCTTATTAAAAAAAAACTACCTGTTTTAGTTTAAAAAAATTGTTTTTTTTCTTGTTGCTTTATGTATGGCTATCCTTGGTGGCCCATGAACAATATGGTTCATATTTTTATTTTAATAAAAATCATGAACTGTGATATTTTTTTCTCGGGAGAAAAAAGATTACATATTTGAGATAAAACTATTAATTTTTGAATGCCAATTTGCATCGACACCATCTATTATAACAAAAAATAGATGTAAACTTTTCTTTGACATTTGGGCTAGGCATATACAATAAATACATTGTTACAAGTTTCAAATGTTTCATATCTATTTTTACAATGTATAACAAATACAATAAATCATTTTTAAATGGCAGGTATAAGCAACTTTGTTGCTAATTTCGCTTGTTATTTTTTTGACAATAGCTTACTTTACAATGATAATTATCAAAGCTCTAACAGGAAGAAAGAGAAATACTTAATTCAAAGAACAACATTTTCTCTCAATTGTAAACTCAAAAGTTGCATTATCCATATTATTATTAATCACGATGATCTGTTGGGTATATGTTATATTCTTTGCATGTGCGTGTGGAGGGGAGGTGTGCCATGTCAGCGTTGCATCTAACGATCCTTGTCGGCAAATTTGTTTGGTTGTTTTTGGCTATTTTTGTGAATTTTCTAAAAGTATGTAATTTAGTCTCGGTTAAGGGATTGGAGTCTATTTTTCTAATTTGAGTTCACTAATTAGGGTATTGGAAGCTCTGAATACCTATATTTTGTATTGTGAGGGATTTATAATGATAACGAGAAAATAGGAGGTGTGGCTCCAAGGTTTGTTGGTTTTCCCGGTTAAGCGTTTCTAGGGAAAATCTCTATGTTTGTGTGTGAATGTTGTATTGTAATCTCTATGTTGCTTAAAAGAATTTGTATGATTTTCTTCTCTACACATGTTTAAAACTTACATGTGGCATAAAAGATCGATTTTTGGCCGTAGGGGGATGCATTTGTTGCTAAGGGTTCGATGCGGTTGATAGATCTTGGATCTATGATAAACTCGGGTTCAGTGGGATCTTTGCAACATTGTTTTGTGCATTGAAAGAGAATGGTGAGAAGTTCAAGGATTGAGATCGAGAAATTCAACTACCATAATTTTGAGCTATAGAAGCTCAAAATGCAGGATCTTCTTGTAGATCATGAACAATGGATTGCTATGCATATGGGTGCGAAACCCACTGCAACATCACAATATGATTGGGATAAATTGGAAAGAAGGGCGAGAATTACAATACAATTATTCTTATCAGAATCTATGTTGTTGAAAGTATCTGGTGAAGATATTATGATAAATATTTGGGGGAAACTAGAAAGTTTATATCAATCAAAATCCTTTGTGAACAAGTTGTTTCTGCAAAAGAAATTGTTTCATCTTAGAATGGATGAAAATGACATAGTGATAGAGCATCTGATACTCTAGTAAGTCAGATAACCTATGTTGGCATTAAAATGGCTAAAGAAGATAAACGTATTACATTATTGTGTTCTTTTCCAGATTCATGGGACAACCTAATTGTTGCAATATGTAGTGCTAGTCAAGTGACCTTAAAATTTGATGAAATAGTATCATCCCTACTATTAGAAGAGATGAGGCAGAAAACCATGGATAATATTAGCATGGATGCCTTGTCCATGAGAGGTCTCCCCCAGGAGAGAAACAAAAGTAAGGGATATGGAGGGAGATCTAAATCTAAGGGTAGGTCTAAATCCACAGGAAAAGGAATAAGGATGTGTTGGAAATGTGGGAACGCTAGGAACTATAAAAAATATTACAGATTTAAGAATGTTGAAAAAGGAAAGGGACATGAGTATACCCCTTCCACAAAGGCAAAAACCTCCTCAAAATAAGGAGGGGATTTGTACCTAGCTCCCACTGGTAATCATTCAGAACATGATATATTACTGATTGAATCAGGTGTGCCTTGTCATATGACCCCTTATAGGGAGTGGTTCTATGATTATGAAAAGTACAATGGAGGAGATGTGTACTTGGGAGATGATTCACCAACCAATATCATTCGACGTGGTAGAGTCAATTTGAAACTCAAGGATGGAAGGATTATAACTCTACCTGAAGTTCTACACATTCCAAATCTAGAAAGAAACTTGATATCAGTCGGAAAGATGGATGATGCAGGTGTAAAGACTGTGTCTGGAGATGGTGGTTGCAAAAAGGTTCGAGGATCAATGGTATTGGTGAGGGGAGTTCGGTATGGAAATATATACAAACTATTAGGAAGAAATATCATTGATGAATGCAACAGTTCTTTTGTGATTGAGGAAGGAGATAAAGATGTTAGAGCCCTGCATGCATCAGGAGGAAAGACAATGCTATGGCATCGAATATTGGGGCATATCAGAGAAAAGGGAATTTGAGCATAAGGTAAAGGTATGGTTGAAGGTGTGACTAATTGCACTCTTGATTTTGATTTCTGTGAACATTGCATATATGGAAAACAAAATCAAGATTTTCATATGGTGTTACAAGAGAAAAGGGAATTCTAGAGTTAGTACATAGTGATGTATTTGGATTTGTTCTTGTTCCATAATTAGGTAGATCTGTGTATTATGTTTCATTTATAGATGATTTCTCAAGGAACACATCGATTTATTTCATTCAAAATAAATATAAAGTATTTGCTAAGTTTAAAGAATTTAAGGCTCTTGTAGAAAATCAATTAGAAAATAAAATAAAGGTGTTGAGGATAGGTAATGGTGGAGAGTTATGCAGGAATGAATTTGAGGACTTCTGTAAGAAATGTGGTATAGCAAGGCAGGAGAATACTTCATACACACCTCAACCGATTGGAGTTTCCGAGAGGATGAATAAGGATGCTGATGGAAAAGGCAAGAAGCATGTTAAGTAGTTCTAGTATAGGACACATATTCTGGGATAAGGCTGTGGAGACAACATGTTACTTGGTAAATCGATCACCCACATCAGCATTGGTTGATAAAACTCCACAAGAGGTATGGAATGGTAAGAAACCCTCTATTAATCATCTAGAAGTTTTTGGTTGTGATGCTTATGTACATGTTCTGAAGGAGAAAAGGAGCAAGTTGGATAACAAAGATGAAAAATGTATCTTTATTGGCTATAAAGATGGCATGAAAGGTTATAATATTTGGAATCATGTAACTAAGAATAATGTTTACAGTCAAGATGTTGTGTTTAGAGAGGTAAAAGAAGTCCCTAGACAGGAAGTGACTCCAATGGAAAATGAACCAGAGAAGATAGAGTTTGAGTTAGAAGGTGAAGAATCTGACTCAACAGAAGAAGATGAACCAAAATAAGTAGAACCTCATACCCTAGTTTTGAGGAGATCGTCTCGAGAAATAAGGAAACCATAAAGGTATTCCCCTCCTGATTCACTCTCATTTTGCTTTACTTATTACTGATGATGATCTTAGAAATGTGAAGGAAGATGTTGATTCAAAATCTAGTGATATTTGGAAGAAGGCCGTGGTTGAAGAAATGGATGCCCTGGACAAAAATGAAGCTTGGGATCTAGTTCAGTTACCAACTGGAAGAAAATATGCTGGGAGAAAATGAATATTTAAAAAGAAGTTGAATGCAGAAGGTAAAGTGGAGAAGTACAAATCCTGCTTAGTAGAAAAGGGATATTCTCAGTTAAAGGGAATTGATTTTGGTGAAATATTTTCTCCAGTTGTAAAATAAACTTCCATCAGATTTGTTCTTTCTATTGCTGCTACTTTTGATTTTTAAGTAGAGTAGATGGATGTGAAGACACTGTTCTTACATGGAGATCTCGAAGAAGAAACCTAAATGAAGCAAACATAAGGGTTCACAATAAAGGGAAATACAGAGTTGGTATGTAAACTAAAGAAGTCCCTTTACAGTTTACAGAAATCTCTAAGGACGTGGTACCAAAAATTTGTCACATATGTACTTGGATTGATGTTTATGAGAAGCAAGGATGATCACTGTGTATGTTCCAAATAGATTGTTGATCACGTTATTAACATAGTAATGTATGTTGATGACATGTTGCTGATTGGGAACAACAAAGATGTTATAAAGGAAGTGAAGTCTCAGTTGTCCTCCAAATTTGACATGAAGGATCTCGATGCTGCAAACTTCATTTTGTGAATGGAGATAAGAAGAGACCGTACAAAAAAGAAGATATGGTTAAATCAAAGAAAATAAGTTGAGACAATAAAACAAAGATTTAACATCCAGGAAAGTAATCCAGTCAAGGTTCCTATTTCTGTAGGCGTAAATTAATATGTAGAGCAATGTCCCAAGACACATGAAGAGGAATAATATATGTCATGAGCTCCATATTCTAGTGCAGTTGGAAGTTTTATGTATGAAATTGTCTGTACTAGACCAGACATTGCTCATCCAATGAGAGTTTTGAACAGATATATGTCAAATCCAGGTAAAGAACATTGGACAACTGTAAAAGAGGGTATTCAGATACTGTTGTTAGGGAATTCATCCAATGGCTTGGTTTTGAGGCCACCAACATACTGAGGGTTCCAATGACATACATATTATTATACAAGCATATATTAAATCAAAATCTTAGTTGAAGAGAGGATGCACCTTATTCTGAAGGTTGATCCTAGTTTGATCTTGTTTCCAAATGCTCCTTTGATCCAATGCTCCAATAACCGCAACAAAGAAATAACCTTCCTCAAAGCACCTTCAATTGTTATAAAATATGAAATATGAGCATATATAATGACTACAACCTAAATCCAAATCACAATCTAGATCATTTCCATAAACAATTGAAACATGCATTACAATAGAGATGGAAGGAAAACACTTTCTTTATTCATGAAGTGTCTAGAACAATTACATATACCTCAACCTTCTTAAGCTTCCTTGAAACCTATATCTGATCCGTCTTTCTTATCTTCTCCAAAATAAAGCCTCCAGCATAACTTTGCATCCAAAAAGGTCCCCCTCTCCTCTAGCCCCTCTCCTCATTTTATAGTTCATTAGGAGGAGGATTTACGAGGTTAGGGTGGTTAGGGGAGTTGGGGTTGTTATCAAATTGACCCCAACTTCCTTGTGATTAGCTTAATTTTTATTTTTAACGAGTTTTAATGGAATACACGGGTTACAAGAGGGAAACTTGCATATGGTACGTGAGTTTCCTTGAGGAAACTCACGTATTCAACTTTTGGGATTAATACATGGGTTGCATGTGTGCAACTCACGTATGATACGTCAGTTTTCAAAAGGAAAGTCATGTATTCAAGTTAAAATCACAATCCAAAGTTGTTGATACTGGAGTAAAAAATATGTATTTAGGTTCCATATCTCTTATAATGATAAGGATCTTCTATCCGTTAAGTCCTTTTGTGTGACGACATATTTTGTATCATCACTCGGATGGAGAAGTGCCATTTCGAGGTATAATAGATGCCCCCTATTGTGTGAGGTAAGAGAGTAGGGATGGCCGAAATGCATTACAATATTTATCTCAAAGGACTCAGAATCTAGGACGTAAGGAAGTACCTAAAACAAACAAATAGAGGTCACTTTTACAAAATCATCACTAAGGATTCCATGTTCAATAATGTGGAACACTAGCTTCTTTACAAGATACGTATAGTATGGGCTATAAGGCCACGTATGATTTACAAAGTGGATCATAGACATATGAGTACAATAATAGATCTTCAATAACTAGATTTGTGTTACAAGGTATGAAACGATCTTGCACAACTTAGGTTTTATAAGCCACAAACCTAAGGTCTTCATCCAAGTCCATATAATCAGGTATGAATCCTAACCACGTGAATACAATAGTTGAAGGTGAACATGGAGGATACCATCAGAATACCAGTTAAAGAGCTGTACTGATAACCAATGCAAAGGAAACCACCAAGATGAAAAGTGGATCCTGAGGTACTATCCCAAAACTCTAGGTCTTCATCATTAGCTAGTGCTGGTAGGAAATCGTTTGTGAGGAGGATGACACTAATGAATATTTCAACATGTCACATGAATAAACTGGTAGAATGGATAAGGTAAGACAAAAATAAATCAATCTCAGGGATGGGCATAACAGGGATCAAGGTAAAAAGACCGAGGTTAAGGATCCTTGAACAGTGGGCACAACACATGAGTGACTTAGGGAATATTTAGACTCAATAGAAACAATTGGATAGATCTATAATGTAGGAGACATTAACAAATTCCCGATACTTGGATCACATGATCAAATGGAGGAGTAGTAACTCAGAGTACATATTGAAGTTGGAAAGTATAAAACTGAGGCTTGATTGTTGGGAGATCCAAAACTGGTGCTTTGTTCAAGGATGGCTATAAAATTGCTTCCAAACAACTTATAATGTTAAGAGAGTATTTCCTTCCTTTCTTTCTTGTTAAGTTTTAATGAGTCCAAGAAACACAAGTCGAGGCCTTCTTCATTTTTGAAGAAGCTTGAAGAAGAGATATAATATTGCTTGATATTTACGATCCTGAAAGTAGATGCTCTTCAGTGTTTTCATATTTTGAGAGTCTGAAAACTCCAAAGAAGACTCTAGTGGGGTGATTTTTCATAAAGTTAGTCTCCTGAGTTCAAAAAAGTATAAAACAATCCAGAGGAGAATTCTCTTAGCTTTCGAGGAACTAAGGTATGCCTTTTTCATATTTAGTCAGTAAGGTCCAAAAAAGGGATAAACTATCACCAAAATGACGCTCCTTCAAAAGAAAGCATATATCCTTAGTTTAACAATTGCAAAGTAAGGAAAGATCACTCAAGATTTTATATTTATTTACGAGTATGGGGAATCCAACAATAAACTCGATGATTTGTACTGAATTTTAACGAGCATGACAATGACATAAAGAATACTTAGAATATTTTTCATAGTTTAAATTAGAATAAAAAAAAGAAAAATTGAGCTCAAACAGGTTCCTTTTTTGTAAATTTAGTCCTCAAATCTCGAAAAAGAGATAAACCTATACCTGGAAATACTCTTCTAGTCACAGTGAACTAGAATATTCCTTATTCGTAAGTAATCCACATGGTTTAGAAGAGGGTTAAAATTATACCAATGTGGATGATCTTTCACTTCCTTTAGCGAGTATGAAAGAACAAGTAAACTCGAAAATATAGTCATTTTTAAGGAGTCAGACTAGGACTTGAAGATAACTCCATATGACAGGAGCCTTATAATCAAGGATAGTCATAAAAAAATAGAGTATGAGGCTCATTTTTCGCATGTAATACAATTACGAAGGCTCCCTTGACCTAGCAACATGCATCATGGGTACCAAAAATGGAAAGAATTATTCTAACTAGGGTAACCCATGCTAGGTAAGCTCTAATCCATGGAGGAACATCGATGCTTGAAGGATAACAGGAGGCTACAGATCGTAGTCCATGGAGAAAAAAGAATCCTATGGATTGAAGAGGGATAAGGTATAAGTGAAAAATGAAATGGGACCAAAAACTACCATATATTTGGAGGAAACATGTTCAATTTTCATCCATTACCTGAAAAACTAGGAAAAAATCAATACAATATTGGTTATAATATTTATAATTAACCAAAACTATACAAAAGTAGGTAAAAATTTGATTTTTTTACCATAAATAGTGATTTTGGGTTAAAAACTAATTCATTTTGACTTTTACCTTGAATATTTAAAATTTTACCCTTGAAATTCAAACGCTTCATACGTTCAATCTAGTGGATGAAATCGACTTTCGTGAGTTGCAGGTACTAGTCTTCTCTCTCCTGCCTTTCATTTCAAGTTGTTTTTTTTTCTGCAAATTTAGGTGTTTTGGTGAGATGTTTAAAAGGGAACCATGTCGGATATGCGGGTAGCCTATTGTAAAATCGTGTATTTGAGAAAATACACGGGTATACAATGAGGTACTCACGTATGGTACACGCTGTGTAAAATAGTGCAGTAACGTATGCCATGGTTAGGGGTTTTGGATGACAAATGACCCAAAATTTGTGTTGTTTGTAGCATAAAATGGTTCTTGAATGGTGTGAAAAAGAGCATGAGGACCTTGATCGAGAATATTTGTGTGATCCATTAAATTTAAACACCCTCCGACGATGGGGATTGCTAAAAATTTTCCGCACAACCAACATGCATTTCCAAATTAGGTTGCTGGAGACCTTGGTAAGATATTGGGATCCTGACCAGGGCCTGTTTGACCTTCACTATGAAACATTGTACATTACTATTGAATACATTTACTTCATCAAGGGTTATCACATATAGGAGTGTTGATGAATTTGAGTGGTTTCGACCGTGGGGGTGACCCACTTAGCGTTTAAGATTATGTTAACACCTACTGCTTTCCTGGATCACAAAAGTTAGGTACACAAGTTCCTCTTTTCTGAATATAAATATTCCCACTTAAGGTGATCATGAGCACCATGACACGAGTGATGAGTGTGTCATATTTACACTTGGCTACTCGTAACCATATGCATTTGGGGGTGGAATGCTTAAGGAACATAGTATTGGATTGGTGTTATGGGATGGTTATCGACATGAAGAAACAACTTACAGGTTGAAAACTTGGAAAGAAGAATAATTTTGGATACCCAATAATCCTCACAACCTTCTTCTTTGAGCATGTAACAACATTGATTCCCAAGGTAACACTCCCGTATCCACATCCACATGAGCCTAGACTTGCACGGTGGGGAGATGTCTTTGTTCGCCATGTTGGTGGTGAGATTCGAGGAGCATATGGTGATGATTTCTACACATGGTGGAGTCGACAGGTATAATATTTTGAGTAGTTTCCTTATGTCGGGTTAGACTTCCATGGTGATCCCGAGCTTGCACTACCTCCCGGAGAGGCATGGGGAGAGATGGGTAAGTCTTTTGTTTTTCATATATTTGATTTTTATGAAATTTTTGTGAATAAGTGTATATACATATGTAACTTGTATGAGTCTAAGTTAAGAATGTGTGATGGGGATATTGGACCTGTTTGATCGGATGGCCAACCTAGGACCTACACGTGACCAATTGAGGGAGGTGGTGTTGATCCCATGCTCCGAATTGTGGAGGGAAAACTAGCTCGTTTGACCCATGGAATTCCTACTCTGAGGATGGAGAGGATAGCTACTGATATGAATCTTCATGTAGTGGGTGTTCCCCCTTCATGGTTGTGCCTTCTTCGGAAGGTGTCTAGGACAATCCTTTGTTACCGAAAGGTTGTAGCAGAGGTAGCTGAGGCTGTAGAGTCTCCATAGTTTTTAGTATCTTGAGGGATCGTGATCCCATTTTTGTATTTTGATGTATTTATGACTCGATATTTTGGACCAGGCCTCGATTTTATGGACCTTTTACACACACACACACATCTCTCTCTCTCTCTCTCTCTCTCTCTCTATATATATATATATAGTGACTTATTTACATGTGTTTCTATTTGTACATCTGAATATTTTTTACAATGTGTGTGACCAATGCCAATATAAGATATAATTTGCATATGAGTCAGTTACTGTATTTTGATTTCTTGGAATGTGTTTGTATATAATATGATCAAAATGTCTCTCAAGTATTCTAATTCATATGAATTGATGTAGTAAAGTAGGATGTATCACCTGATAATAACCATTAAGCTGAGAGATTACTAACTGGGAATAAAGTCTAACCTCAAGACACGTAATACCATGTAAAGCAACGTCTCTTAGCAGCTCAATGACGACACTGTACTCAGCCATATTATTAGTAGCAGGACCTAAACATGTAACTCCTGAGGTAACTAGTTGTCCTGTGGGTGCATAGATGGCCCAAGTGGCTGAAGCAAGGTGGAAAGTGTGATGGATTGCATCATCAACAAATCCTATGAATATTTCCGAGGACATATGAAAAAAAACCATATTTACATAAGAAACACTAATATATCACCATTTACAAAGTTATACAAATATATACAAGAAAAATCATGTAGCCTGAGCATAGTACTTTTCCAGGTAGATCCCGTTTCAAGGCTCTGACAACTTATTTCCATCATAATCTATCAATTCATACGCTCCCCTTTTTAAGACTTTAGACACAATATACGGTCCTAACCACCTTGATTTAAATTTTCCTTCCCCTAAGGGTTCCTTATCCTAGTCATATACCAACACAAGGTCTCCTTCAGAGAACACCCTAGGTTTAACAGACTTGTCATACTGGTTCTTGACTCATTTCTTATGTGCCTCATTTTCTGTAAGCGCATCTATGCGGTGTTCCTTTAGGTGTTCTAGATGCAACAAACTCTCTTATAGAGCAAAAGTTTTGGGCATCAATTGTATTGCAATTTTCAACGATGGTATTTCACATTCTATAGGTGTGACTTCTTCCACCCCGTGAATGATTTGGATGGGTCAAAAAACCTTGTGGCAGTCAGGGATGATTTTAAGGAACCATACTTACTTAAAAGTGTATAAATGTTGGCGAATATTACTAATTCTTAAAACGCCAACTATAAAATGATTGGCGATATTTTTCAAAAAATATTTTAATTTCCAAGGATTTTATATCATTTATATAATAATTTGGTGATTTTTAGGGTGAAAATTTTTTACCCCATCAAAATTGGGCGAAATAGGGCTTCAAAAAATGCAAAATGGCGAATTGTTTTTGGGAGAAAACCATGGAAAAATATCCCACCGAGCTAAAATTCGCCCCTAAAATTATCCCTGGTGGCAGTATTGACTATATTTCAGTATGCCCAAAGTGCCAGATACAACATGATGTGCCAATATGACCTACTTGCATTAATAGTTCACTTTAGAATGGTTTTCAAAGTTTTATTTATAACTTCACTTGTCCATTCGCTTGCAGGTAAAAATAAGTTGAGTGATCTTGTTTAAATATAAGCAAAGTAGTCAATTCAGTCATCATCCTCTTTGGGAAATGACTACCATGAACCGTGACAATCTACTTTGGGATCTCAAATCTAGTGACGATTTGGTTGAAAATTAAATAGGTTGCAGTTTCACCATCAACTTTGAAGGTAGGCATTTCCTCCTCCCACTTAGTAAAGTAGTCAACAACGACAATGATGTACTTATGCCCCTCAATTGAAATTGGGTTACAGGTCATGAAATATACCCCCACTTAGTGAAGGGCCCTACCACGATGATGGGGTAAAGTGGAGCAGGATGTGACTGTATGTTTCTGGTATAAAGATGACAAGGATGAAAATGTTTCACAACTTCCACACAATCTTTGAAGATGTTGGTCCAGAAAGAATCGACACGTAAGATTTTCTGGGCCATTACTAGCCCAAATAAATGAACCCTATGTGTTTATTTAGTATACATTAGTATGCATTTGTAAATATTCTAATCTGACGGTCATGATATGTTCTAGACATAGAGTGATCCGATGGTTCAAATTCTCTTAGATCATATCTACCATTGATCCATGGCTTAACACCCGATTGGTCCATGATCTCTATTTAAAGAGCATGGAGGGTCCTTGGCTAGTTGATCGATTATGAGAAGCTCATGTAACTTTCTTTCTTTTGCATAATAAATTGCTCCAAGTAGCTATTTGGCTGGGGCCGTGGGCTATTTCCCTCTCGAGGGTTTTAACCACGTGACAAACATTGGTGTATTGATTTGTGATCTGTTTGTGTGAGTGACTGCTCTTGGTGTTTGGTCTTTTGGGAGTACCCTGTAAACTCGAACATGATATTAGAGCATTTATGAAGAGCCGCTTTCATTTGTGATCAAGATCTGGAACCGGTGTTGCTGAAACTTTGAAAGGGTTTATGGTTCTAGAGATTTCGCACATTTGTGGCCTATGTAAGCTGTTCCATTGCATCCGAATCATCGTTTTCATTGGGAAACATTTTTCATTTCATAGAAAACTATTTCCGTTTGTTCCAAAAACACCCATTTCGACAAATTTGAAGGTATAATGTTACAGTGACAGATTTGATTTATTTTTTTTAAATCTCTCATATTTTATCAGTTTTATTATTAGATCTTTATTGTTCTAGTCTTGGACTGTTGCCTTCCCTGGATGCGTATGCTCTTTACCATGCATCTTGTGCAATCACGACGAATAAAAAATAGAAAGAGAAAGTTTTTTTTCTTGTCTTCTCGTCTATGTATGCTCTTTGACGTGCACCTTGTGCGACCACGGCGAATCAGAAACAACGAGGTCTCCAAGTTTTGCAAACCAAAGAAGGAATCTTTCTTTCCTAGTCTAAGTATGCTTGTGACCTTCTTTGTCACTTTCACATGGAAGATTATAAACCAGCCCCTTCTCCCTTCCAGTTTGGAGTCAATATTTCTGCCACTTGTACTTCCCTTGAAGTAGATGCCACTTTGTATCGTCAGCTTGTTGGTAGTCTCGTATACTTGACTCATTCCCATCCTGACCTTTCCTTTGTCATTGGTCGCGTTTCCCGTTATATGCAAACACGTCATGAAAGTCACTAGAAAGCAACAAAAATATTACTTCGATATATTTGAGGTACACTTAATTTTTGTATTCATTACAGTATAGGGGGGAAACCTTTGTTGGTTGGTTTCACTGATTCAGATTGGGCCGATGATCCTGATGATCGAAAGTCTACTGCAGGTTATGTTTTCATTGTAGGATCTGGACCTATCACTTGGGCGTGTAAGAAGCAACAAGTTCTTGCTCTTTCTTCAACAGAAGCAGAATATCGAGCCGCAGTTAATGCCAGTCAGGAAGCTTTATGGATTCGATAGATCCTTTCAGAGTTTGGATTCGAGCAATAGTAGCCTACTCCACTTTGGTGTGACAATCAAAGTGCCATCAAGTTTTCCAAAGATCCATTTCTACATCAACACAGCAAACACATTGAGCTACACATGCACTTTGTCAAAAATATTGTTCATGATCATGTTCTTGAAATGCTCTACTACCCTACAGATGATTAAGTTGCAGACACTTAAGTTAAGATCAACTTGTGTAATATATCCATTAGGTAAAGTGTGTTTCTTTAGTATGCATTAGTATGCATTTGTAAACATTCTAATCTGACCGTCACGATATGTTCTAGACATAAAGTGATATGATGGTTCAACTTCTCTTAGATCATACCTACCAATGATCCATGGCTTAACACCTGATTGGTCCATGATCTCTATTTAAAGAGCATGGAGGGTCCTTGGCTAGTTGATCGATTATGAGAAGCTCATGTAACTTTCTTTCTTTTGCATAATAAATTGCTCCAAGTAGCTATTTGGCTGGGGCCGTGGACTGTTTCCCTCTCAAGGGTTTTAATCACGTGACAAAAATTGGTGTATAGATTTGTGATCTGTTTGTGTGAGTGGCTGCTCTTGGTGTTCAGTCTTTTGGGAGTACCCTATAAACTCAAACAATAAGACCAGGAAAACACATCATGGAATTACTTGAACAAGGATGTGTAAATGGAATTTCCTCGGGTGAAGAATTTGCTCCTATATAAACATTTTCCACAATTCCAAGTTTGGTGGAGATGTTTATTGGTATAGTTGCAGAAATTTTCGCCATGTTCCCCTCATAAAACACTCCTTCCTTAGGTAAATGATTTATATTTTAGTCAACACCTTCACTCAGTCTCACATGGAACTTACAGTTCTCAATTCTTCTTAGTTCTAGTAAGAAGTAGGACTTATGATGCAAATCTTCGCATATTTTATCAGGCCCTATCATAGCCTCCATACAGCCTTCATCGGATGGTACAATAATATCTAAGCAATCATATAAGTAGGATGAGTTCACTTCTCTTGTAGGAAATTAAGCTTCATATGGATCCTCTGATACAGAAGGAGTCAAGATGGACTCGACATCAGAATTATATATAGCTTGATAGGCTACTTTTGTTGCAGACAAGGGCACATCAGGTTCAACCTGCGATGGGAGGACCCACAGATCAGTCCTATCCGTAACTGAAGAAACTTCTCTAGATATACAAATGGTCTTCCCTATACTAGTCGTTCCCATATAGTTTATCGAAGCAAGCAAATCAAAGGTTCCCATCAGTGAGGTGTACATTCCAACTCCTAAACTTTCATTCACTGGACGCATTTGATTAATCAAAGGTATATTGGACCCTGTTGTAATCTCACAGATCACATAAGGTTACCAATAATACATACTAAAACATAACTATAAATCAGATACAAGAGACAAGAACAGATAGAAAAACATATTATATTAATGTAATGAGTTCATACAAGGCAGAGAACTGAACTGATTTCTTGCTTGGCTCAACAGCCTTAATATATACAAGTTACGAACAGTTACAAAATAACTACCTGTCGGTTCGGTGAACCGACACGACTGTTAGTTAAGTCGACTAATCTTCTCGTTTAGTCGGCTGACCGACTTGGTCGACTGATCGACTTAAGTCGGTCTTCGTTCAAGTCGACTTCGTCGACTTGCTCCTTCTACATCTCCCCCACGAACAAAACGTTTCTTCGTCCCGAAGAAACAGGGAGATCAAAAAAATGAACGCTTGTTGAACTAGTCAGACTTGCTCGTGCTGTGGACTGTGCAGATGGATGCTCGGTCTCCTCTGGACGCAGACTTCGACGATAGCTGGAGCTGTGATGGAAAGATGATGCTGAAAGTCAGTACAACTCTGCAATGCCTTCTGGATATCAATCATTAAGGTAGTGAGATTTGAAAGGATCGACATCTTTTCGGACATGGGCATTTCTGCTATATTATCCATGTTGGGTCCCAACAGTTGGTTTTGCTCTTCTGCAGCATTGATGAGTCATTTCATCTGTGGGAAGAGGATGTCGACTTTATCGAGGTTGGGAAGGGCCTGTTGAACCCACTGATGTGCCGCTCGTTCTAGCTTCTGCAGTTTGTTGGTCTCCATCACAATTTGTTCTTCAATGGTCTGCCTTAGTTCTTCCTCTGTCGACTTCCGGCCCTCCAAATCCTGAATGCCCTGTCGTGCCTGCCTTGTCTGCTGATAGACCTGCCCATAGTGATTAGGCCAGTCTTGTAATACTTCCTTGGTGACAACTGATTCTTCCATATGATCCTGGAGAACCTTGTATGCTTCCGAGAATGCAGTGTGTTGGGCCAGGAGCAGTCGAACAGTCTCCTCCTTTTGCTCTTCCTTGGTCTCTTGCATCTGGGTCTGGACGGTTGATACTATTGTCTCGAAGAGCTGATATGCTCATTCAATTGGTCAATCCGTGTCGACGTCGAGAGGGCTCGGTACCATGGTCTAGACTAGAGCTCTGCATCTGCCGAGAAACTCGACTTCTTCTGCATTCTTGGCTATAAGCTCTTTATGTTTCCGATCTGTCCTTTTCTTTGATTCTTTGGCCACAGTTTTAAGGAGTTGGCCGACCTCTGTGTCATCCAAGGAACTTGCATCCCTTAGGCTAATCTAGAGACCAGATGGTCTATGATGCTCTTTCTTTTTCTGATGTCTGTCTGTCGGTTGCTCTTGGGTATCTGCAGCAATTGAGGTTGGGTCTGTGGTTGGTGGAATGGGGGTCGTGGGTTTTTCTGGTGGGTTAGGTGGTATAGTAGTCGAGGTTGTTTCCTTTTGTGGGGGAGGTATGGGGGACGGGGGTTTTTCTGTTTGAAGAGGTGGTATGACCACTTCCGAGTGTGAAGACAATGGTGGCTGGGATGGGTTCGGCTGTAATTCGGGTGGTGGTGGTGAGGGAGGTTGTGATGATGGTGGTGTTGGGGACGGAGTAGGGGTATGGACAGGGGTCGAAGGGTTGACTGGAGTATGTTGTGAACTTTGGTCGGAAGAGATACCTGCTTCCAAAGGTGTAGAGGGGAGGTTGTCCTAGTTGATTGGCTCGGTGACAGACTTTGATGTTCCTATTACGTCACCTTGTTCGTCGCGGGTGAATGTCGTCGTAACAGTTGCATAAGGCTTTTTGCTTGCATAGAGAGGGGATTTTGTCTGTATCTTCTGAGCCGACTTAAACAGTCCAGGAAGTGTCGCGAAGAAAGCTTGAAGCTCAGCGTCTTGGGCGACCTTGGCTCTGAGTACCTCCAGGATCACGCATTGATATTCCTCAGGGGGACTTTCTACCTGCTGTGCTTGTGCTTGCTCCTCGACTATGGTTGTCGGGGATGGAGGGGGAGGGGTTGACACAAGGTCGACCATGTTTTTAGGTGTCGATGCCGTTTTTACTTTCTTTGGCCGACCCTCTGGAGCTCCTACGTCCAGATACCGTTGAAACTGAACTTCTACTGACACTTTGTTTGCACGGGCATCCTTGACAATGTCGACGGCCGCGGCTGCTAGTTCCTCCTCATCATCGGACGAGTCAGCCAGAATAAGCTTACGCTTACCCCTACCTTGTTGTTGTTTTTTGGCTTTGATATTTTTCCTTGCGATAGCTATCTCCTTTGCCAACTTCTTGATGATGCTTCGGGATAAATCATATTCTGGGTCGTCGACTTCGACTTCACCTGTCAGTTCGTGAGTGGGGTCGACGATTGCTGGAGCCAGAGGAGTTGTCTGCTTCTGTGGTTGTACTGTTGGTTGTTGTTGTTCGGTCGGATGGGGGTCGACTACTTTTACAGTCGGAGGTTTAACAGTGATGTGTACCCGACTAGTGGGCACGGTCGGGGTTTCCTCTGACACAAATGTGCTGATGTATAGGTTTAGCTCGTAGTCCTCTTCTTTTTCCTGGTCAGTGAGTGGCTCTATGATGGAAAAGTCGACCTGTTTGGCAGCCTCTAGAATTGATATTTTTGTCTGGGCTTGTCGGTTCAACTCTCGGAAAATCTACTCGACCGTTGGGTAGTAGTCGAGGTCCTGTGCTTTGGGGTCCTGACCTCGCATGTACCATACTGATGTATGGTCAAGTTCTAATTGGATATGAGACTCAGCAGGGAGGTTTCGTCGGATGTTCTGGGGCACCCTCCACCTCGTCGTTCGAACCTTCAGTTGCTGGAACTAGTTTTCCAGGAAGACTTTTCCCTGTGTCAGCTCATGTAGGGTGCCTTTTTGTGAAAAGGGCTTAAACCGGTGCATTTGGAACCTGGTCGACTCCCGGAAGACTGGACTGCCCTCGGGACAAATGTGATACATAACAATCCAGATAATGAGAGAGGGGAACTTGATCATACCTCCCATCTCCTGACAGCATTCACAAATGGTTTTGATCATGTCCGCAACATAATCTCCCCATCAGTAGATCCATCCGTCGGTCGCGATCGTGTCGACCGCTTCCAACATCTCCATTTTAAGGTCGATGCCCCGACTTGCCAAGGTAAGGGTGATTGCTATGATTTTAGCCATGATCTGTGGCGTCCTTGTCGCAATCTGGCCAATCATCAGACCTTTGGAATTCTTGCCCGACGGCGATCCCGTGAGTTCTTGGACTAAGCCGTCTTTGATGCCAATAGGTACAGGACTGCCTTGGTTGGACAGACCCGTAAGTTTGGAGATAACATCCCCGGTGATATCAATTGGCTGGTCGAAGTAGAATTGGCCGTTATGGTAGCGACTGATAATGAATTTAACAGCTGCTTCCTTCGTCCCACCGAAGCTTGCCATCAATGGTGCGTTAGGGTACTGGAGGATGGAGCTCTTCCAAATTTTCTCAGCGGCCGGGGTCATTCGATTGTCGATATAGGCCCACTCTTGGATCTCTTGCCATAGTTTCTAAAATGGTCCCTCCTGGACCTTTGCGTTTTTTATGTTCTTGAGACGGTTGAGCAAGGGGGTGTCCTCGGCTTGTAACTCCTTTGCCTTGGCGGCAGCTATGGTTAGTTTGGGTGCCATTGTGTCAGACTGGTCGGGGTTTTGATAGGGTTCTTGTGCCTTGGTCGACTGATATTGCGGGTGCTCTGAGGGTAAGTGGTGTGGTGAATGAATCGTCGACTGTCCATTATTTATAGGCTTGGGTGGGGTTGAGTGTCGAAATGGGTGTATTAATGGAGGACTTGACAGTCAAACTGCAATACTCGAGTGTGACTTAATGGAGGATCTGCTTCGACGTTCGATGCCATCAATGCATGATGGGACTTTCGAAGTCGATGGTCGGTGTCGTGGGTGCAAATGGTCGGCCTGACTGGTCGATGAAGATAGTCGATGGTGGTGATGTCGGTGATCGAAGTAGTGAGTTGTTATCATGGCTTGTTGTGTCAGATGTATGATTTTGTTTTGGAATTTTCTATCTTTTTATGGGTTTTGATTGACGGTTAAGGTCGTTATTTTTTTTTAATTTTTAATTTTTTTTATTTTTTTTGTAACGTTTGAGTCGGGCTCCATTAACGAGCTTCCGAAATACTAGGCCCTGTAACGTTTTTAGTCAGACTGAACCATTGGGATGTATTTCTTTGACAACGTAAGGTCCCATCCATTCTGTGTGTAATTTCTTGGGTTTTCCCTTGACTCGACTGTTATATATTAAAGCAAGGTCTCCGACCGAGATGTTTTTGTTTTTGATGTTACGGTCATGCCAAAATTTCTGTTGTTGTTTGTGAATTTCCTGATGCTGAATAGCCATGAGTTTATGTTCTTCTAGCTTACTGAGTTGAAATAGTCGGTCCTTTCTTTCCTGTTCGACGTCGACATGTATTATCTGTGCAATAATAGGTGTCTGCTGTCGGAAATGTAGGGGGACGACTGCTTCCTTCCCGTAGACTAGTCGGAAGGGGGTTTGATCGGTCGACTGTTTATATGCTGTCCTGTATGCCCAGAGAACTGCAGGGATTTTCTCATCCCAATCATCTTTGTCTGTATTGCATATTTTGGTTAACCTTTTTGTTAGTGTTTTGTTAAAAGCTTCAATCGCACCGTTTGACTGAGGATGGTAGGCAGTGCTTCGTCGGTGGTCGATGTGAAACTGGTCGGTCAAATTTTTGATGGTTTTGTTGATAAAATGTGATCCTTGGTCGCTAATCAATGTGAGGGGGCATCCAAATCTAGTGATAATGTTTTCGTAGATTAACTTAGCAGCTACCTCACTTGAACATGTATCGGCAGGTTCAGCTTCTGCCCATTTGGTGACATATTCCACTGCCGTGATAATATACCTTGCACCTGTTTGTTTGGCTGGAATAGGGAATGGTCCTATGAAGTCTATAGCCCAAAGTTTGAATGTGAGACTAGGGTTTACATATATCAAGGGCATTTCTGTACTCGGCAGAGGTCGACCATGTCGTTGACATCTATCGCATCGACTAACAAAGTTTTTGCAATCCTTGTGGATGGTCAGCCACCATAAGCCCGACTGTTGGATTTTTCTTGCAGTTGTATCCGCTTGAAAATGTCCTCCTGTAGGTCCATAGTGTGCTTCATGCATGATATTTTCTCTCTCATGGTCGAGTACACAACGTCTAAGAATGTCGTCTAACCCCATTTTGTACAAAAATCCATTGATGAGGCTGTAGGGTGCAGCCTTCATAGCTAAGATTTGTTTTTTCTTGGTGTTCAGACCTTCAGGTGCCTGAATTGTCTCTAAGAACTGAGCGATTTCCTCTGGTTCTTTGGGTACTGCTTCTATGAAAAATATATGTGCATCTGGCAAGTCGTCGTCGATTCTAGTCGGTTCCTCCCCTGTGTCGATACGTGATAGGTGGTCGGGTCCGACATTTAGATTTCCTGGTCGGACCACTACTTCAAACTGAAATTCTTGAAAAATAAGTAACCATCGACAGATTCTTCCATGATGAAGGGGTTTATTAACAAGGTACTTCAAGGCTTGATGGTCAGTATAAAATATGAAAGGATTGGCCAATAGGTAATGTCGATACTTCTGGAGAGCAAAGACCATACCTAAGGCTTCTCGTTCAGTGGTCAAGTAGTTCCTTTCAGATTTATTTAATTTTCGACTGCTGTATATGATAGGGTAATCCATCCCATCATCCCTTGGTTGAGTAAGGATGGCTCCAATTGCAATGCCTGATGCATCAATATGCACATGAAATTTAGTCGACCAGTTTGGAAATTTAAGTATGGGAGCTTCGACCAGTTTTCTTTTCAATTTGTCAAATGATATTTGGCATTCTTCTGTCCATATAAACTCCTGGTCGTCTTTGAGCAGTTCCTCCAGAGGATAAGTCATATCTGAATAGTGTCTGATGAATTTCCTATAGTATCCTGTATGGCCCAATAACACCCGGACCTGTTTAGGGTTTATTGGGGGTTTTAGGTCGAGGATGATTTTTATTTTGGCAAATTCGACCTTTATACCATCTTTGCAGACAATATGTCCTAAGAGTATGCCTATGGGAGTCATAAAGATACACTTCTTGATGTTCAGGGAGAGTTGTATCTATCGACATCTCTCTAGCATAAGTCAAAGCCATGTGCAGTGATCTTTTAAGGTGGAGTAGATGGTCCAATCGTCGAAGTATACTGCCATGGTCTTATAGATATATTCTTGGAATGTTTTGACAACAATTCGTGAGAATACTGCAGGTGCATTTTTCAACCCAAAAGGCATAACTCTGTAGGCAAAGGACCCAAATTCACATACAAATGTTGTTTTCTTTTGATACTCTTTTGCTATGGGTACTTGATTATATCCAGAAAATCCATCTGTAAATGAATAACATTCATGGCCTGCAACTTCATTCAGGATTTCATCAGCATAGGGGGTGGGGAATGGATATGTGAGTATGACTTTGTTGAGCTCCCTAAAGCCGACACAAATTCTTAACCTGGTCGGGTCATGTTTCTTGGGTTGTACGACCATGGGACTTGCCCATTCCGACTGGTCGATGGGGTAAATGATCCTTGCTACTAACATGCTGTCTATTTCCTTCTTAACTATCTCCTTATACTTATGAGCTAGTTTGTAAGGTCGTTTCTTGACAGGTCGGACATCAGGTTTAGTATCTATTTTCATTTCTCCCATTTCCTGTACTAACCCTTTTAAGTCTTTGTAGTCTCTTGCAAAGACATCTTGGAATTCTTTAAGTAAGTTTATTATTTCGGTGATTTGGTGTTCGTTCCAGTAGTCACCAATCTTAGCTATCTTAGGACGGTCGTCATTTGAAATGTTGACCTCCTTAGTTTTTACTTTCGCATCCAGCCACTCTGGTGATTTAGCTTCATTGATCGGCCGACTTCCTTCTTTGAACTATGAGAATGTAGCCGAAAAGTCTGCAGTCATTCTGTCAAGGTCTGTTTTGTCGGCGGTCTCAAGTTTCAGGATTGAGAAAATGGGTTTTGTCGTTTCAATGTGGTCGGTCTTCCATCTGAAACTCTTACCTTCCGTGTGTTCATTTTCTAAGTGTAGGCGTGTCGACTGTGATTTTGATTCAGCTTGTATCTTGTTACAGTCCTTGATTTATCGATGATCTTGGGATAGTTTTTTTTCTGTCGGTTGAAGAAACTGTTTGATTTGGTGTGCTGGCTTAGCCAAGTTTTCGTTTTGAGGTATGAACTAGAAGTCCTTAATAAAATTTTCTTTAAGTTCGTGCCAAAAGAAGGTTTCTCCTCTAGCTTCCTCCATCTTATACCATTTATTAGGCAAGTCGGCTAGGGTTGAAGGGAACAAATGTGGCCAGGCTTGCTCATCTTTGTATCCAAGCCGTCTCCACTCTTTTTCACAAAGGGTGATGTGTTCTTCTGGGTCTTGGCCTTGGACAAAGATAGGGATTTGAGCTTCCTGCGTTAACTTTTTCCCACCGAATCGTTCGACAAAGAAAGTTGAAGCAGTTTTCCAGGTCTGTAATTTCGTCTGATGGGTATCCCACCATCTAGCTGCTTGACCTGTAAATGTTTCCACTAAGCTTTGAAGTCTGCCATGTTCTCCAACATTTTTAGATACTTGTTCGACATGCATGATTGGGGATTCTCTCTCCTTATATCTGGGTAGTTGAGTAGTATGTAAACTGGTTGGCTGTAAGGTAGGTCATTCCCTAACTTTCCTTTCAAATACTTTAGGGGTAATTGATACAATGAAGCACTGTCGGGTGGGTTTTTTCTGTACTTTTTGAATAGTCCAGCACCCTCTTGCTTGTGTTTCATAATTTTCCATTTCCCAATCATATAATTCAGCATCTGAATTATAACCAATTGAGTCTTGGTTACCTAAGTGAAGCTCCCCATAGATGTTTGGCTCGGTATAGTCCGTATTGTTATGGATCTGGTAAAGCTGTCTGACATCGACTTCTTCATCAATCGGTTCGGTCCAAGGTGCTCCTTGGGAAGGATTAATGGGTACAATGAATTTTTGACCATTTCCTTTTAACTTAATTCGTTCTTTGTCTAAGGATATGGAGGCTTTCATCTTTCATCCCCAAGTTCGACCAACTAACGCTGGGAAGGAGCTAGATCCTTATTTCGGGTCAATAATTTTGAAATCAACCTTACTCGAGATTCCTTTGATAGTCGTGTCGACATCTTTCCAAACCCCAATGGGTTCAATGAGGCCTTGGTCGGCGATTTTTAGGTAAATTCCTGACTCATAGAGTCGAGGTCAGCCCATCTTTTCCCATGTGTCCCTGGTCATGATATTTACCTGAGACCCGAAATCGAGCACCACTTGTCGGACGTGATAACCTTCGATTTCTAGGTCGACAAGTGGGTCGACATCATTTTTGTATTTTTGATTTAGGCTACAAATGTTCTTAGTTTGTTTTCCCAAGTTAGTGCTTTTTATTTCGTGTAATAAATCAATGAACTGGGCTACGGACTTGTCGGTTTGGATGAGATGAGTTAATTGCTGTGTCGTGCTAAGTCGACTGGTAATAATGTCTTCTTGCTGTGCAATGTCTTGAAATATGTGTGTGGCTTCTTGATAAGTTTTTTTTCCGTCAGAGGATCCGGATAACCATTTGTGTGTTTAATTTTACTAATTTGGTGGTTATCAGGCCCTGTTTTTGTGCCTTGGCGAGTGACAATATGCAGATTTTTAGTAGTTAATACATCATGCTTTTGTACACAAGACAAGACATTAACATTTTTCTTATTATTGATTTTTTCTAACATGGTAGGACAATCCTCCAGAGAGTGATCTCCTACCCCACAATGCCTACATAATTTAAGGTCAGTTCTGTCCTTGTACGGACAGTCTGCACATCTGTGCCCTTCTTTATAGCAAATGAAGCACTGGTTAGATCAACGTGGTCGTATGTCGCGATTCCCGACGAATCGACCTCTTCCTCCAAACCCTTGTCGTCGATTGTCATACCGGCGGTCATATCGTCGTCCTTTGTATAGTTGCCCGTTCTGGTCATTAGTATTGTTTTGCTCATTGCTTTGCGCGACTGCATTCATCTGGTAGACCGCCTGATAGTTTTGTCTGTTTTTCAGGTTTAATTGACAGTCGGCCGTATTGTGACTTTTTGTCTCACAGATGGCGCACCAGGAAGCTTTGGCATTCTTCATGTTAAATGGAAAATCTTTCATAGAATGCTCGCCGTGCTCCTGGAAAATGTCACAAAATACTTTGGTTTGCACAAAACGGACGTCTTGTCGACTGTATTCGTGTCGACAATTATCTTTTGAGTGTCCGGCTGTGGAACATTTTGTACACTAGATTTCTTGATTTTTGAGGGTCAGTTCTTTCAAGGACTTCTGCACATTTTCAAGTTGTTCCTCTAACCTGTGGTCTGTGGGATAGGCAGGTATATCTTCGTCCATTTCCACCTGCAGATATTTGGTCAGCGCATCTTCATATGTCTTGAACATTTCCAGACTGATGTGTCGACGTACTTTCTGCGATAATCCTGCAAGGAACCATTGAATTAGTAGTTGCTCATCAATAACATAATCTAATTGGCTTAATAGGTCCTTCCAGCGTTTGTCATAGTCGCGGACTGTCTCCCATGGCTTTTGCTGCATTGTCTTGAGTTTTTTGGCGGCTAGGTGCTTAGCATCTGGGGTCTTGAAAAAGGATAAGAACTGTGCTTTAATCTCAGCTTTCATTGCTCTGGGTTGCCTTTCCGAAAAGGTCATGTACCAGGTCAAGGCCCTTTTCCGTAAGGCTCTGACGAACTGAGCCATCTGTCGGTCTTCATCCGTCACCCGGTTTGCATCCCAGATGGACTCACAGACGAACCAATGTCATCTGGGGTCTTCATCCCCCTTGTAGAGAGGAATGTGAGCTGTTCTGTGACCCATGTCTGAGTCACTTTCATTGCTCTCAGAAGTTGGTGGGGTCGGAGGCGTGGGTGGTGGTGAAAGTGGTGGGATTGTTGATGTAGACGCTCCTGCGGAATTTTGGTCGACCGAACTGGTACCTCCGTCGGTGGTCGATTCGTCTTCGACGTACAATGGGTTGTTGTGGATTTCTACTGTCGATGGTCCACTGAAAATTTGTGTGCGCAGGGCTGCGTGTTCAATTCCTTCAAAAGCTGTACTTGGTGGGGGGGGTGCTCCTTCCTATGTCGGTAAGAGCAAGTGGATACTCCGAAAGGATGGTGCCGTTTGAAAGGTCACCCAGTTCCCTTTGACCGGTCGGCGTATGACAAGATGTCATCCCGGGTATGGTTCGTCACCTAGTCGGCTCCAGATAGTAATGTCTCCAGCTCGTAGTCGGAGGTTGTCTTCAATAATAGTCTGTATTCTGGTACGCGGATTTACCGGGGAAAGAGTTATTCTGTCGTCGGGAGCTCTTAATTGGAGAGATTCTGGATGCTCTATCCACACTTCTTCCTCCGTAGGGGACACGACTTGTTCTACGCCCTCTTCCTGTCGGTCATGACCCGACATTGACGGATTCTCTTCACGGTCGGTCTCCCTAGGGTTTTGTTCTCTGCGCAGCCCGTCGGCTCGTTTGCGTCGTTCTTCCCTTCTCTATTGTCTCTCGTCCCTTTCTCATTTCTTAATGTCCGACATACCTTCGTACAGTAGTTTTGTCTCCAAGTCTTCTACGGTTGACTTTTCATTGTTGGTGATGTCTATCTTCTTTCGGCCGACTAGGATCCACTATACTCTACCTCCGACACAAGACCAGCTGCCCCCCCATAGCCTACCCGACGCTTTTAGAAAGCTCGGATAGTTCGACTCACTTGTTCAGGAAGTATTCCAACTCCCTTTCTGTGATAAATTTTTTCCACTTCCTCTGCTTTTCCGCCCAGTTGGTGTTTGGTGGCTGTTCGCACAGTGGTGGTCTAGGTTCGACGATGTGGCCTACTCCGTTCTCTATCAAGAATTTGAACAGCAAGGTCGGCAGGGAGCACAAGAATTGTTCGGTGAAGTCTATGTAGAATTTTGCTTTGACAGTTTCTACCGACGTTCTGTCTTCAACTGCTTGCTCCTCACATAAGTCATCGGCGATTTTCTCAAACCACTCCGACAGATTTGTGAGACCTCCTCGAAACAGTTTATCTAGTAACTGATGTTCTTTAGTCGCGTCCGGTCTTCTCATCCAGAAGCTTTTTCAATAGTTGTGGCAAAGACTCGACGAATTTTCCATGTGTCTCTATGAAAAATCTGGCTCTAGCTTCAGCGACTGTTAATCTGTTTCATCTTGCGTAATTTTGTAAGTAGTTCGCAATTTTACGGTCCCACCAGTCCTTGATCTCCTGTTCTGGTATCATATGTGAGCCTATATCTTAGACATGTATATCGGCAACGGAACCAATGTTGTAATCTCACAGATCACATAAGGTTACCAATAATACATACTAAAACATAACTATAAATCAGATACAAGAGACAAGAACAGATAGGAAAACAGATTATATTAATGTAATGACTTCATACAAGGCAGAGAACTAAACTGAGTTCTTGCTTGGCTCAACAGCCTTAATATATACAAGTTACGAATAGTTACAAAATAACTACCTGTCGGTTCGGTGAACCGACACGACTGTTAGTTAAGTCGACTAATCTTCTCGTTTAGTCGGCCGACCGACTTGGTCGACTGATCGACTTAAGTCGGTCTTCGTTCAAGTCGACTTCGTCGACTTGCTCCTTCTACAGACCCTGATGTGTCAGTATGACTCTTCCATGTATAGGATAGTTGATCTAAAGTAACTATATTCCTTTCATGAGGTAACATAAGGACTCAAAATACTGACGACAGAATAACACACATAAGATAGGTCCAACTCCTACCCAACAACAAGTTATAGTCCAAAGGAGCATCTACAACCTCTACTTCAACTAAAACCATTTCCCTTGCCAATTATATGCCGAAAGAAGGAAGAATACCATGTAGACGAAAATACCTTCTATCGAAACCGTCCAATAAGGTTTTCAATGAGACCAACTCATGAGATCTGAATAATTTCCAATAAGAAATAGCCATGAAACATGTGGATGCACCTTCATCAATAATTGTTCGTCCAATGGTTTTTTCTCCATGGAATACTTCAATTTGAAATGCGACATGGTAAGGAAAATGAGGTTTGACATTAGATAAGTCAAACTTGGCCATCAATCCCGTGGAATCTAAACTTTCTATAGCTGCTAGAAGTGCATTACATCATGAAGGACAAATTTGTAACACTTCTAAAGAGGACATAGCACAATGAGTCTAGTCCAAATCCTCTACAACCAAGTAGTTGGGAGAAACCCTCACGTTAGGGTTGTGAAATGTATTCTTGAAGACACCTTTCGGTATCTCCAGCACAGGGTTAGCTGATTTTTCAATAAAAAGTGGGGTTGGTGTTGGAGATTTGACATTTTATTTATCTTTGTATGATGACTTAGGTTCATATTTTTTTGCTATGTTTTGCAATAAAGCATGTGATCAAACAATATTAATGTATGATTGATCAAAAAATGAAGAATTCTGAGTGCCCCCAATGTTCTTAGGATCACTTAAATTTGCATTTTGTCACTGCGGGAAAGGGTAGGATTGAGGACGATAGGTTGTTGCTTCAACAACTTCTGATCTTGCTCCATAATAAGACATTGATAAGTTAAGTGGTCTTCCTGAAAAAGTTTGCAAGGAAATTTCACTTTCTTATTCTCTTTATTTCCCCCTTCAGCATTATTCATGGGTTTTGATTTATTTTGATTTCACTTTACCTTCTTTACTTTGTTTTTCTTCCCACTAGATTGTTGAGTGCCCTTTTGACTAGATTGTGCTTGAGGGGAGGGGGTAGTAACATTAGATGCTCCTGCTACGGATCGATTGACAGATAACTCATGTATTTGTTTCTCAAGGGACTCCATAGTAGGTGACTCAACTAAAACGACAATTCCATTAGCATGTGGTTCAGTCTTAGGTTTTACAAATTAGTCAGTATTAGGCCTCGATCATCAGGTATAATTTCATAAAGGAACCCTGATTGATCATATATCAGATCAAGTTTCTGGCGCCTAGAATGGATTCTTCTTTGGTTGTCACTCCCGAAGTTGAAGCATCTTTTGAAATATATGACAATAGGGATTTCAAAAACCACTCCAACAGAAACTCAAGAGGGATACTGTATTTAATTAGCCTCTTTTGTCTTCTCCACTCCTGAATGTGATGAGAAATATGTGTGGCGTTATTTTGCTGAAAAATCGACAAAAGGTCTGTACCGACATCATACCGAACAGGAAGTTGAAAGTGGTTAAGAAAAATTGTGGCTAGATCAAGAAAATTGTCGTAAGAAGCAAATGGAAGTTTAATGTACCACTTGGTTCCTACACTAGTTAAGGTCCTTTGAAAAAAACCTCAGCTGAATCGAATCATTGTTCAACAAGTTCGAGGAGCACCATAGATGTAAAGTAGTGACATGGTCACCAGGATATTCTCTAGTTTTCCCTTCAAATTTTGGAATATTTGAAGGTATTTTAATGGGAACTGGTGGCCAAGTCAGGTCATGACACATAGGTTCGTTCATAAGTTTTGAAATATCTGATAAGTTTAAAGTTTCCAAAAAAGGAATTCGAGGCCTAGCCATATTTTCATATTGATGAACTTGGTGTGAGGAAGTTCCTGCACTTATGTTCCTATGATATTGGTTGGGGTTTCCTCCATCCAATGACTACGAAGTGACAATATTATGGAAAGGATCCCATGCAAAATACAAGGGATTAATAACATGAGGTGCACTATATTGGGTCTAGCTACTTCCAACTGAGACAAGTGTCATAGACACATGAGAAATTGTTCTTCCACCAAAAAGTGAAAAAGCATAACTTCGGATTGGTGCGGTCGAAACCTGGAAAAAAGTTTGAAAGATGAATCTCAAAAAAGGAATTTTGAATTTCCAAGGATACACCTGAATAAGTAGGTACAAGACCTACAAAAGGGGAGGATGGAGGGATATTCCCCCCCCATACCAAGGATACCATTTAACAAAATAAGTGGAACTACTAGGGTTATTATGAAAGTTATGAAATAGAGGAGAGAATGTAAATGGTACACTGGGTATCCTAGTGACGACTATATTAGATGGACCAGCCATAGGAATCACAGGTATTGTAGGACTAAAGACTCTAGTACTTGGTGTAACAGGAGTTGAACAAGTAAAATTTATCACACCACTGGTGGAACATGCGTTCTATATATTTGTGTACTAACATGTCGAGGAGATACTCCACCGACTAACATAGTAGAAGTAGGGGTATACATATCCCCTTATCCTTCTTCTGAACTTGACATCACGATACTTATAGGGAAACCAAACATAGGTTGTATGTACGGTCTAATTTATGCAAGGGATGGATTTCCTAAAACAGTGAGAGGTGAGATATAATTCCTTGCAAACTCTTCATATTGCAAATCTTCGATCTCTACTGATAGAGGGTGAGGTTGAATATATATTAGTTCATGTTCTCCTATATTTTCATTAATACCAGTTTGATTCAAATGAACCACTTGTGTTAGTTCTCCAGATTAGAGGTGGAAGTGTGAGCTCCACCATTGTATATGGGGGAAGGTTTTGCAACCTTATCGACATCCAAAGAGGTTTATCCTCCACATCTAGATATTTTTCTTACACACACCTAGAGGCCAATCTATAACACAAGTAAACCAAACATCACTCTACTAGAAAAATTCCTAAGTATCAAACCAAGCAAATGAATCTACCTTCCAAAGGAAATTATGCGATGATGAGGGCCCAGAATGAACCAGTGAAGGGTCGAAGAACAATTACCTGGGGTCCCGATACATTTTTTCTCAGGAAAGCATTTGAATCACAAACCTCTTTTCCAAATTATTACACGGTTTTTTCTCCCACATTTTTCCTAGGTACAATGGAAATAACCTTCAACCGTCACCTATATAGGAATCCTAGGTCGAGATACTAAGGCTACTGAATCTATAATGAAAACCCATTGGAACGGTCATTAGTCCAACTAGTGTGAATGGGAAGGGTAACAAAGCCTAAAACTCAAACAAAACAGACACCACATGGAGCCAAGGGTGGTACTGAGTGAATCCATAAACGCACATGAGTTCTGGTGTATGCTAAACTAAGTGTTGGAGGGGCATCTTCACAACCCAATCTTTGTATGACCTCGTGCTTGAATCTAGTTTTAGAGGAGCTTTCCGGTGCACTTCCTTGTAAAAAAGGATTTCCTAAGTGAAAGGACACTATGTCTGAGTTTAAATGGTTATGGATAGTTAAAGATAAACCTAATCCAAAACCCTAGCCTAATCTAGTGAGCATTGTCCCTAAAAAAATAAAACGTTACTAATCAATTTTAAGTTATATACGTTCTTTTTAAGTTTGTTGTTTACTCAGGATAATGATTGTGAAACTTATGGTGTTTTGAATCAACAATAAAGTGAAAATGAATGATGTAAAATGCTTCAATTTGAAATTGCCACTTATATTTTCATTTTTGCAAAACTAATGAAAGCTACCTAAATAACTTCTAAAATCAAATTATTTTTTCTTTTCTTTTTGAAAATTGAAAGAACAATGTCAATGCAACTACCTAAGCTTGATATGCACCTAATGGATCTGTTTTTTATTTTTCTTTTTAAAGATGAAATGAAAAATGTACAATTATACACAAATGTAAGTTCTAACTATGAAAATTTGCAGAAACAAGACTAAAAAATAAGGTCTCATAAACATAAACCTCCCATACCATGATAAGTTTGACAATACCTTACTTGAACAAACTAATAGAAGCCTATAAGACTGTAACACACCTAGAACTGAAAAATAAATATTTTTATTTATTTCAGAAAACATTATGTTAAATTTATTGTAAAGTTTTTATGACCAAGTTGGTCAAGGATGACTATAATTGAAGAATTATTTATTTTAATAATCAAATAGAAGAGACACCTATCGAAAGGAGACTTTTGAATGAGTGTTCACTAACCCACTAGGAGGAATGAGCAGCTGTAGAAGGCTGGTTGACAAGTGGCAACACTGGAATTTCACTTTCTAGCTGTTGCAGGAAGCATAATCCCTGAAAATGTGGTCATGTTCCCTGAGAAGGGGAACTGAGATGGTGGCTCATTTAATTCCAAAACTAACCCAAAGACCTATCCAATCTTATAAATACCATCAAATTGAGTAGGATGCTCACTATTCATTCTGTTTCCAAGTGAATGTACCTTGTGATTGTTGCAAAATGAAAAGTCAGGCACACGAGGATTTTGATGAAGCGATAACTAAAGTGGAATTGCTAAGTTAAGTATTCTATTGAGTGATAAGTTGTATCAAGTTACTGTGTGGGATATTATCTAGTGATATTCTTCCTAGTGGTTCAGTGAACAGGATTGGGGGTCCTAAGCAATTAATATTGGCTGCTTCAGGAGCAGTTTGGGTGGAACAGTCTCCTTTGGGTGTTTGTCCCCTTTTGCACATTATCCAGGTTGTAACTGTTATTATTTGTTTTATTTAATTCTAAGTCTGTACTTTTATTTGGAAGTATGCTCAGTAGATGTAAGTTGGATAATTTGATATGTTCTGAAATATTTATCTGAAATATGTGTTGGAAATTGTTCTAATTAAAGAAAACTACATTTCAATTTATTTAAAGTTAAGGTTTAAATTTACTGGTCTAGTTTTTCTGTTAAGTAAATATTTAGCTTAAATTATGTTTTTCCTCTTTACCTTAGTTATTTCAATCTACTATATTGTTAGTATTAGTGGTAATAATATCTACATTCAATGAAACTAGTGAAAGCCCCATAAAAACCTATTAGAGAGGTTATTATAAAATATATATCTAATTACAGATATTTATAAGTAATTATATATAAAGCTGATAAATCATAATAAGGATAAAACTCTTAGATATTTTCATAAGCTAATTATATAGTTTCTTTAATTAAACTAAACAGTGCTCATTCTAAATCATATCAAGAGTTGAATATGTAATAGAGAATATACATAGTATATATGTTTATGCACATGTTAAAGTATTATAGAAATAAACTTAATAACTTCATACTAGAACCTCTAAGTAAACCACAATGTTCAGGTCCAAACCCTACATGGTTTTTTCTTATATATTTATGTATGTTTCTAGTGAAGAGTTATGGCTTCTCAATATAAACCCTAGATAAAGTTAGCATAAACACAAATTCAAATTAAATCATAACTAAGCTAGGTTTAGAGAATGATTACAGTTAAGAGATATTTCCATATAATTACTTTATAATGGCGATATGGCCCAGTCGTTTGCAAAGAAATCATTAATGTTGAATACCAAATCAAGATTATTGACATGATGCAACACTAGTTACAGGCTGTAAGACGTTTTCGTATTGTCATATGTAATGTTTTCAACTCACAGAAGAAAGATGCAACAACCTTAGGGATTAATGTTACTAGGAATTCTCAAACAGTGCTGACACTGCTTGTTCCTCTATAATGCAAAACACAACTACAGAACAAAAGAATCAAAGCCACATATCCTTCCCTTGAATAGTCATATTAATTAACATAACACATCATATACCTCAACCGTAGACTTGTTTATCTGTTCTCCAGAAAGTCCTTGAGATGATTCAATACCTGCAAGACGGATCACAAGACAAATGAAAAGATGAGAGCATCATGATAATCAACTATCCATATTGGTGATCAAGGAGTCCAATAATATTTAATCACAAACAAAATAATAAAATATAGGAAAGGGAAATGTTTTTGTATTAATAATGGGTGAGAAGAAGTACAACCAAAAGCCTTGATGTTGACAACTTCTGTCTCAACAAATGTCTACAAACTCCAATGAAGACCTCTCTAGCTGCAAGCTACCTCTACTTTGCCTCTATCCAAACTTTAAACTAGCAGCATAAGGATGATTTTTCTGATCTCCCTCACTCTCTTCATGGAAGCTTCATTTATAGGCCAGAAACTCATAGGATGACTTGACAAAAGGATAGAATAGGATCCCTATAAGTGAGGGAGGCGAATGCCAACTCTCCCAGACATGCAGGAACCAATTCCACGAAGGATCCCGTATGGAATCTTCTAGAAGCTTTTTTTTTCCCCTTTAAGTGACCATCGACACTTTTGGGTAAACTAGAGAGAGCGTCGATTTAGGATTTTTCCTACTAAAAAAGGGTGGACGACGCTTCCTGCTCAACTAATTGAGGTGTCGACGACGCTCTGTGCAAAAAGTGAAAGGGCATCGTACCTTCTAGGTCAGGGAAACAAATGGCCAAGGTGATCCAGATCATGCTTTTTGAGAGGTTGACAAGCAACAAGAAAGTCATCTGAAGGCTGACTAGGCAATGTGGTATTTTCATGTGCAACAAAATGCCCCCCAAAGTATGAATCTAGAAGAATGTGATAGGTGAAATGCTTTGCAAGTTTTTCATTTGATATAGAGGCAAAGAAAGATAGACTCATAAAGGACCAATCACTGACTCTTATCCAATCATAGCTATGGACCAATACACTGCAAATCTATGATGATGAATATGTCATGGCTACCAATAATACACTGTAGATCCATGATTGACTACTATAAGAGATAGGTCATAGCCACGAGATATATAAAGTAGATCTATGCCTCTCATTTTCAGATATAGAACACAACCAACGAACATACAATGTGGATCCGTGTCATGAATCTAAATGGCATCCAAACGCAACATGAGCATAGGCAATGATGATGATAAAGCCTAATCACTCAGGGTCTTCATCCCAATCTCCAAATGATATGAATCGAACCATGTGATTAGAATTTCTTGACATCGAACATGGTAAAAACCATTTGATTACCAGTCATTGACGTTAACTGTTAACAAGTGCGAGGGAAATCACCATTGATGTCAATGATTCCCAAGGTATCCCAATACAAATCATCGAATGTGAATAAAGGAATTGAAGTTGAACATCCGATGAGATATTTCAATCAAGATCCAATGATGTAAACTCATGTTGAAAGCGAGGTAACCTGCCATTGAGGCATGCAGGCCCAAGGTACTGTCTAGGTTTCTAGGTCTAATTCCTAGATAGTGATATGAAGTCGACAGAAATAGACCTTGTCACAGGAGGGCCATGATGATTCCCACATTAGTGACATGAAAATGAGAATAAAAGTTGATTTGGAACAATAGGATTGACTCAGACATGACTGCATTTTGAGTGATGTTATTGATGGATTAATTTTCTAAGAGAGGTAACCTTTGAACAATTGGATGGCACGACACATGAATTGGAAGTATTGACCCGCGAGAATAGAACCGGGTGTAATGCAAGGAATATAGCAAAGCATCCTTTGAAATGACTCAAAGAAGTCAGGTGACTCACAAGAATGGATCGACTCGAGGACAAACTAAAAACCCAAACTGTTTAGATATGCAAATTCAAATAGGTGCCATGTTCAAAGGTGGAATGTAGAGTACTACCATATAAACAAATGAGAACTATTCCCCTTTCCTTTAATTTCCCCACCTCGAAAGGTGAGTGCCTCTTTTCATTTTTACGAGTCCAAAGAGGGTAACAAACACTTGTTGAAGCTCATCAAGTGATGAGTCCACACTCATATTTTTACAAACCTGAGAAAGGAGGGGTTCATTCCCGAAATAGGGTCTTACATCATATGTTTTATGAGTCCGACGCAAGTAAACTCATATGTTGTTTCATGTTTAGAGAGTCTGAAATAACTAAGAAGACTCCAAACAGGGTCCTTTTTCATAAATAAGGCCAGTTGGTCCGAAAAAGAGATAACCTACCCTCGACTAGTCGACCGTTCAGATTCTTTTACAAGCATGAACACAACAAGTTCGCTTGGAAATATTTTTGTGTTTTGAGGAGATTGAAAAGAGCTTAAATATAACTCCCGAATGAGGTTCCTTTTTCATAAGCCATTTTTAACGAGTCTGAAAAAGCAAAAAAGTGGACTTGACACCTTTCTACTGGAATTTTAACGAGCATGTAAAAAGTGTATAAGGACGCTCGGTACTTTTTCAGTTTTTCCCTAAGTCCGAAAAAGACAAAAATGACTTGTATTGGAGCCAAAACCTAGCATTAACCCTGCAAAACTCAAAAAATACCATTAAAAACCACTTTGCCAAAACTATAGAAAATAAAAAAAGAAACCCGCTTTCACTTAAATAATTTGGATTTCAAAATATATGAATTGTAATGCATTATTGAAAATCTCAAATACTCTATAAATAGAAAGTGGGGTAAGAAATATTTATCATTTCATTTTTACCATTTGTGAGCTTTGGAGAGTTGGTTTTGATTGGCAAGAGTTCCATTGGTGGTTTGGCAAGGATCTTTCTACTTCATTGCTTCTTCATTCACCATGTGAGAGGTAAGTAATGAACTCTTTTCCCTTCTATCTTCTACAAATGTCAAAATTCCTCGTTTCATTTTTAGACACACATCCCTAAAAACAATTTTTACAATGATTTTGAAGCCAAGGTAGAGGATAGATTTGCAAATTTCCATTAGAAATAGCAAAAATGAACATTATTGAGCAATTTCATTAGTGAAAAATAGGTTAAATTTTATTTTTCAAGAGTTTTCGGCCGTCGAGAAGAGTCCCCAATGATGCTTTGTCGAGCCAGGACAGGTGCACCGTAGGCGCCCTGTCCATGATGGACTAGCAAATGGCGCGCTGAGTGCTAAAGGTGCAGGCACTGCCAGTGCTCTGTCGGAAAAAAGTAGTAGCACCGCTACAGCCTTAAGGAAGAAAAATAAAACCCTAGAATGCTAAAAAGATCAAATTCATGCTCAAGATTTACTTCAAAATGTATTATTATGCTTTTTAAGCCATGCCATGTGTTCTAATTATGGGATTTACATGTTGTAGGTGCACTATGGTTATCTATAAAGAGAGGGAGCATGAGACTTCCGATGTACAAGCTGCTAATGATCCACCTTTCGTTGAAGCCCTAAGAAATTGTGGACTACTGAAATATTTCCGTGTGCTCGGTATGAAAGTACACATCTGGATACTTGAGTATATCATTAACATGTGGGATCTCGATCAAGAACATTTTGTCGTAGGGGTCCACATCTTTCCCATTGAGATAGAGGATAAATACTTTTTGACCAGTCTATCCATGAGGGGGAGTCAGGAAGTCTTATCTGGGGCTTGAGGAGGAGAAGGCTCCTTGGATGACATAATAGACCAGCATTGTGCATTGGGCACAAAAGCTCAATCCGAGAAACTAAAGATTCACTTCATAGTGAATCGCCAATTGAGGACTGTGGTATACACTATTGGTAAGGTGGCAGGAATAAGATCTGCCCACCTTACTACTCAGTCTCATATGCTAAACACTCTGCAGTGTATGGAGCCTACTATTTTTAACTAGTGCGAGAGAATGCTAGTATGTTTGAAGAAGCAGTTGACCAAATGTAGGAGGGGAACACTAAAGCAATTCGGATATGGGGTAGTGGTGGTGTCATTCATGTTATAGCAGATTCCACATTTGAGACCACAGGTAACTATCACCAGGATGGAGCCTGAAGATCCCAAGATGTTAGGATGGGTTACAACTATGCCACGCCTTGGTGGTGTAGCGCCTAAAGTTAGCTATGGGGCTGGATTCTTTCACTGGTTGAGAAACCAGTTGCTTATGATAGAGGATTATGCCTATGATGGGGAATATTTCCGTCATGATCCAGAGTTGGTTTTACCGGAGGGTGAGATGTGGGATGATGGTGGTAAGTAAAGACACTGTCCAAATTGTGTTTTTGGAATTTTGCATTTTATTTCATTTTTATGGTTTATAACATTGAGATAACAAATTTTTTTTTCATGCAGACATTGGACCTGCCCATCTAGTGGGGATGTTACTTCTTACTAGGTGAGTATGCACCATAGACATGATGGTGTATCGCTCCGAGGCTGAATAGGAGCTTGGAGATGTGGAGGAAAACCTACAGCATTTGACTGTGGGTATTCCTGATGTAGCCATAGACAGGGTACCTAGGTGTTATCAGCGCCACACTGTGGGTGTTTCTGAACGGTTTTCCAGGCTAATCCGTAGAGTGGCCCAGGCCATTGCATGCTATGATGCACATCAGGAGGATTAGTCTATTTTGATCTTCTTTTTGTATATGTATTACTGAAAGATTTGGAGCTTTGGATTTTTCCCTATGTATTTACGAATTCTGAACTTTTTATGGTCCTGAATTTTGAGGGAACTGAAAGATAGGGATGCTTCAGCCCATTTTTGTATCTCGATGTTACAGTTTATATATATATATATATATATATGACAAACTTTCATATTTACAATTGTGTGTGTGACAAATGTGATGTGTGAGATGTTCAGCTACTTATGAATTTACATGTTTTGATTTATGTTTCAAATGGACTTTCATGTATGAGAAATATAGCAATCCAAAACATAATTAGCTAAGGAATCTACCACTACATTTAAATTTCTTGGAATGTGTTGATAAGTGACTTGCTCAAAATACCTCTCTAAAAAACAAACTCTTCGGAAAGTATGAAGAAGCAGGGGATTACGGATGGTGTAGACTCGATTAAGTTGTTGGACAACCAACTCAGAGTCCAAGTAAACCCTAATTTCCCTTACATCATTAGCTAGGGATTCCGTCAACAATTCTACCACAGCTTGATATTCTGGCAAATTGTTTGTGGAGGGACCTAAAAGAATACCCCCTGAACTCACCAGCTCACTTGTAGGAGAGTACAGTACCCAAGATACAAATGCAAGGTTAAGTGTATACCGATAAGCACCATTAGCAAAACCAATGAAGGAAGTCATCTGTCCATGAGACAAAAGACGTGCATAAGTAGGGTTTTATAAAAAACACACTCTAAATCACACAAAAGACACACCTCTTAAATTCTAAGACACACAACAAACTATAAACAATATTTACAAAGACCCTACACTAGATGACCTAGGCATAGCAGCTTTTGAGGTAGAGCCCATTTCGGGGCTCTCCTAGTGATATCCTATCGTAATCAACTAGTTCATATGCTCCTTTCTCTAAAAAATGACTAACAATGTAAAGTCCATGCCACATAGACTCAAATTTTCTTTCCCTTAACTTGTCATGCTTTTGGTCGTAGGTCAAGACCAAATCTCCTTCATCGAAGGAATGGGGTTGGGCAGTCCTGTCATTATATTGAACTTTCATTCTTCGTTTGTGTGCCTCATTAGCTAAGGAAACATCACGTCGAGTTTCATCAAGTTTATTTAGGTACAAGAATCTTTATTCGTCTATGGTAGTGTTGGGTAATAATTCGACAACCAATTTTAAAGAAGGGATCTCACATTCTATTGGGAGAGTATCTTCTAGCCTGTATACTGATTGGAAAGGTGTAAAACCGGTGGAAGCTTTAACAGTAGTCCTGTAGGCCCAAAGTGCGGAGAAAAGCTGTAAATTCCAGTTTGAATTGGCTTGCATTGTTTTTAGTACTTTATTTATTGCTTCAACCTGGCCGTTGGCCTGTGGATAGTAGGGTGTATAGTTATCATGTCAAAACCCTAATTTGATGCTAAGCTCTGCCATAATTTTATTTTTGAATTGTGATCCATGATCGGTCACGATGGCCCTAAGAATACCAAATATTGCAATAATATGGTTGAATAAGAAAAGTGCAGCAGTTTTACCATCTTCGGCTTATGTGGGCATTGCCTCATCCCATTTTGTAAAATAGTCAACAGCCACAATGATGTAGCCATGCCCCCTGGATGAGGTAGGTTTATAGAGCATGAAGTCTATGCCCCATTTTGTAAAATGACCAACTGCTACGACGGGATGGAGCGGAGCTAGATGTGTACGTTTCTTGGAAGTAAACATTTGACAAGGTGGGCATTTCCTGACCATTTCAATACAATCCTTGAAAATAGAAGGCCAGAAGTACCCAGCACGCAGGATTTTCTGGGCAGTAGCCAACCCAGAAAGATGACCACCACAAGCTCCAGCATGGCAATCATTAAGGATGATCTCAGCCTCTTCATGTGTAAGGCAATGACGTAGGATAGAATCAACACCACGACGGTATAGGGTATCATTCAAGATAAGGTAATTTTTATCCTGTTGGCAAACATGACGATGTTCATCTCAAGAGGCAGTATGATGGTATCATAAGGTTTGGAGGTACAAAATGATGTCTCCATACCATGGATCTGTCGTACGAATGAGAAATAGTGATTCATCGAGTAAGGAATCAGAGGGCTCTAGATTTTCAGTAGTACGGGGAAGGTCACATATAAGCTCTACAAAGACAAGGACTTCTTGGAAGTACTTTTGGTGAATTCTAGGTCAAACTCCTGGAGGATCACAATCCAATGTGAGTATTTACCCCTAAGCACCTGACGTGTTAGAACATAGTACATGGGGTTGGAATCCACATAAACGGTAGTGGTGCGGATAAAACTATAGTGATGAAACTTCTAGACCATAATGACTGTGGCCAGAGTGAGCTTCTCTACATGTGAGTATCGATTTTCAGAGTCCAAAAGACTCTTACTAGTGTAATAGATCACATGTTCTTGGTTGTGTTCATCTGTTTGAACGAGGACCATGCCTATCATAGACAAGGATGCAACCACGTACAAGGAATAATCCTGGGCATAGTTGGGTGGTTGCAACATAGGTGCATGGGTAAGTGCATGTTTAAGATTATCAAATGTGCATTGCACGAAATCATCCCAAATGAAAGGAGTATCTTTCTTAAGCAACCTCATGAAACCATGTGTCCTCTCTGCATAATTACAGACGAAGAGACGCAGAAAGTTTTCCATCCCTTGCAAAATTTGGAGTTCAGTAACATTTGTGGGAGTAGGCAGGGCCAAAATAGCCTCAATTTTCAAAGGATCGATACAGATGCCATCTTTAGAAACAATAAAACCAAGAAGCCTGCCAGCTTCGACAAAAAAAAACACATTTTTGGGGGTTTAGATGAATGTTAAAATGATGACATCGAAGAAATACAGTTATTAGATTATCGACATCGATATCTTGCTGCTGGGAATGGGCAGGAAGGTTGTCTAGATAGGGTTCCACAACATGTTTAATGTCATGAAAAGCATATGACATGGCACGTTGGAATGTCATGCTAGCATTTTTTAAACTGAAAGGTAGTTTACGATAAGCAAAAGTCCCCCAAGGGAAAATGAATGTTGTCTTGTTTTGATCGGATGGGAGAATCTCAATCTAATTATAGCCGAAAAATCCATCCATAAAGGAGAAAATGATGCTTCCGACACAGTTATCGATTATTTGATCGATGTAGGGAGTGGGAAAATTGTCTTTTGGAAAAGCTCGAATCAGGTCCCTAAAATCGATACAAACCCTAATAGTGCCCTGCTTTTTATTCACAGGGACTATGTTGGACACCCATTCAGTTAGTGGTACGGGGTAAATGAAACTAGATTTCAGAAGTTTTTCAACTTCCTCTTTGATAGCGGTTGCTTTTCGAGGATGAACCTATCGTAGTTTCTGGCGTACGATCTTGGCATCAAGATAAGTTTTGATTTCATGGACAATGATAAAGGGATCAATCCCAGGAATTTGTTCATATGTCCATGCAAAGACATCTCGAAATTCTTTGAAAAGAGTCGTGTATGTTTGGATTTCTTCAGGGGAAGAGTTTTGTCTTATGGAAATGTTCTTGGAAACACCCAGTTTCATGGATATGTCAACGGGTATAGTTTTGGTAATGTTGCATAAATTCCCTTCAGAATCGACACTACAAGTGAGGATCAGAGACTGAGGGTGGAGGACTATATCGGATGAAACCATGGAGGAAAAGTGGTTTTCAACCATATGGTAAGGGGGAAGGAAAGAATATCTGTGATGATAATATTCCCAAGGCATCTCGTCTAACGACATAACTTCCATGATAGACTCGTCTGTAGGAAGTGTGTGTGAAAGATAATCCAGAAATGGGGAGGGGTGTTTGAGCTAATATGGCATGTGGTAATGGTCTAATGCCACCAAGAAATGATCATTTATGGTGGTATCACTAGTAGCTTGAATTGCATTGTACATCTCTTCAAAAGGGTAAAAGGATGAGGATTCATCAGCAATTGCTTTTCCTTTGTCTGTATGAGAGCTAGAAATCATATTAATGGATGCAGTTTGCTATGAAAGAGGAGGGTCGAAGGAAGGAAAGACTCCCATAAGTGAAGAATCTTTGATAAGGCCTACTCCGATGCCTTGATACTATGAGGTGTTCAAGAGCGCAACGCTGTTTGCATCATTTGTAATGGCGCTAGGCATGATGAAGTCTAATTGGTCAATAGTAACAATCTTTCCTTGGAATGGGAACTGGACGATCTAAAAAACAGTCGATGCTACAAATTTCATATCATAAAACCAGTTGCGACCTAGGAGTAAGTTGTAATCCAAAGGAGTGTCAACGACTTCGATATGAAGGGAGATTGACTTCCCCCCCAATTCTACGTGGATGGCAGGTAGTAGTCCATATGGTTGAAAGCCTCGACCATCAAAAGATTTAAGGGTGGTAGGTGAATGGTTGTTTTCTGGAGATCCAATGGCTCTCTAGCAAGATAAAGACATAACTGATGTAGAGGCACCCTCATCCAAAATGGTACGATGGATAGTATTTCTAGCAATCTTTGTAGTGATCTGGAAAGCTAACTGATGTGAAAGTCTCGTTTTGAAATCATCTAATTTGAAAGTGATGATATTACTATTTTTAGGATCCATAGCTCCAAGAGTTGTAAGCAAATTTTTCCGTTGAGTTGGGAAGGTTTGAAGTACCTCTAAAGTTGACATAGCGCAGGGTTATTGGGCCAAGTCTTCAACAATATTATAGCATTGGGTGGCACGAGTGTTAGGATTGATTATGGACTTACGTAGAGTGCCCTTTGGTGGAATTGCTTAAGGTATAGGTTTTTCAATATGAATACCATTATTAGTAGGAGGTGTAGAAGTTGAGGTTTTTTCAGATGGGATATCATCAGGTTTCTTTTCTGGAGGAGGGTCATAACTGTGTTCTCTTGTATTAAAATTCATTGTTTCACTAGACATCATACGAAATTCATCAGTGGATGAATAAGTTTCATTTAAGGACTTATGATCAATTAACTGTTGTTGGGAAGGGAAAGGATCTTTTAAAACGGCTGGGGTGGGTGAAGCTTTTAAAAATTTACCAACTTCCTCATGGCGAGGACATTCTTTTGTAAAATGATCACCTCCGTAGATTAAACAAGGGTACTTCACCTTTCTCTTTCCTTTTGAATCGTTATCTGTATTCTGTGTTTTATTTCCTTCCTATTGGTTGTCAAGTTTTTAGATTTATTTTTCCCTTTTTTCTTCCTTCCTGAAGATTCAGTGGATTGAACCGTATTTACTTCAACGGAAACAACAGGAGAGGATGCAGTTTTGGCAGGTGGTTCTTGTTGATTGGATGGAGTGGAAGTTTGTTTCTTAGAGGATTTAGTCACTGTTTGTGTCTGAACTAAACCAAGTATGCTGTTAGTAGGTGGTTCCATAGCAGGTCTCAAAGGATCTGTAGTAGGCCGAGGAGCATGGGGGATCAAATCATACAAAGTTCCTGAATAGGAGTAAACCAAGTCACGGTACTGAGTGCGAATAATAGCTTGATCTTCGGTAACAACACCTCCCATGTCCACATCTCTAGCTATGGGTGGAAGCAAAGACTTTGTGAACCAGTCAGCCAGTAACTGATCAGGAATAGGATCCTTAATCAACCTATATCTTCTTCTCCATTCATGGATATGATCATAGATATGGGTAGATGTAGTTTGTCGAAGTGAGGTCAATAGTTCTGTATATGTTTCATACCGGATTGGTAACTAAAAATGTGTCAAAAAATCCATAGCTAAAGTGTTGAAATCCCAAAATGAATTCCGTGGTAACTCGATGTACCATTTAGCTGCAATACCGGTGACGGTTCTTTGGAAAAGGCGTAGATGGATTGAACTGTCCATCAAATAATTGGATGAACACCAAATATGAAAAGTCATAACATGGTGTTTTGGGTCCTCACCAGGTTTACCATCGAATTTTGGGATATCGAAAGGTAGCTTGACTGGGATGGCGAGACAAGAGGGGTCATGATGAATTGGGTCATTTATCAATCTTGACAAGTTTGGAAAATCTAAAGTGGCTAGAAATGGTGGTTGTTGATTTGGTTGTGAGTACTGGTAATATTGATAGGGAATTTGCTGACCAGTAGGACCATATGCGGATTGATAGATGGGTATAGATGATACCCCCAAAGCTTGTTGAAAAGGCTGTTGGTTTCCAGAATTTCCATGGGGAGGTGGGACCCCTAAGGGAGGGGGTCCTATGGAAGGTGGTGGTGGTGGTGGTGGTCCTCCTCCTCCAGGTGGTGCTGGGGGTTTTCCTCTTCCAAGTGGTGGTGGTGGTCCTTCTCCTTCAGATGGTGGTGGTGGTCCTCCTCCTCCAGATGATGGTGGTGGTCCTCCTCTGCCAGGTGGTGATGGTGGTATGCCAAATGGTCCACCAGGTCCTCCAAGATCTCCAGGGCCTCCAGGTCCTCTAGGTTCTCATGGTGGTCCTCTGGGGGGAGGTACACCACATCCTCCGGTAGTATTCACAAAATTACCTCCATATGATGGGATATTTGACCAATTTGGTTGTCCCTAAGGTGCAAAAGTATTTTTGGGATAAGGCATTCTAGGATAAATAGTTGTAGGTGGTGGTTATTGGTAAACTTGATTAACCATAGGCTGTTGAGTTCCTAGATAAGTATATCCCCAAGAAGCCGTATTGTTGATAGGTTGTGACCCTAAGGGTTGTCTTGTACTATATGGGGGGAGGACAACATGGGTATTGGTGGGGGGTATAACTACTACAGGCTGTGCTACAGCTGCAACTTGTCCTGAACTAGGCATATTTCCACTAACAGGTAACGTAACTTGCGTCAGGGGTTGCCCCCCAGCGTGAGAGTTTACTGACATAGCTTGATTTAAGGATTTCCCCCCAACCATGAGAGGTATGGAATGTCTAGCAATAGGTTCAGGATGTGACACTATAGGGTTGTGGTTTAGACCTATATTACCTTGAAAAATAATTTATTCAATAGGTCCTAACACTTGAGCTAGTGAACGATATCCTTCAGGCCATGGGTTGTGAGAATTATCACCATAAGTTGGGCGACCTTAAGAATAAGGTTTAATTTCTACTTCAGGCCAAGGGTTTGTATTACGGGGTAATCATGCCTGTAAAGTTTCATAACAGGACACAAGTGGAGGAATAATTCTTTCTATTCTCTCTGAAAAGTTATGAGCTCGATCGAGAGATGCATTAATTCTTCTCTGTTCCTCTTCTCCCAAGGGAGGATTTCCTGATGAAGGTCTAATAAACCTGAATTCAGCAATGGCTTGGCCCATAGAAGTCCTCCAGAAAGGAGCATCCGAACCATAATATGGTGGGGCATAAGTATCGCCATGGCGCCCCAATGGAGGATGTACAGAAACATTGGTTGTAGGAAGTAGTTGGAATAAAGGACTAGCATGAGTAGAGAAATTTCCTCTAGGTGGAGTAAGTTCCATATGATTCTCATTCGAAGCTGGTATCACCACGATTACCTCTTTTAATGCTAGAGTAGAGTCAGAAGGTAAACCCTGCAACCTACGGGATTGACGCCACGCAAGCTACTCAGCCATGGTGGTGGCTGGAAGTCTTCTAACCTTTGTCAAAGAAAAAATTACACAAAAAACACCTACACAGAGCTAAAGGTCACAAGCAGTCTTAAATGATAGGAGGGATTCAAAGTCCAGTTTCTCACCAGGATTATCAAGAATTTACAAGCTTCGCCCATAAATCCAAGACGTCCAAGAGGTTAACTCAGTTTGGATAGGGTATCCTAGTGGGGTATCCCAATATATGCAAGGTACGTGGGAGCTCAAATCGGTAGTAGTGTTGTCTAATGCACAACCATTCACAAGGGGCCTTCCTATATACAATCAAGTATGTGAAAGAACCTTTCTATATACCTCAAGGGTACATGAAAGACCATTTCTATATATCGATGGTACATGGAAGAACCGCGTGAGTCCCGTGACGTAGTGTGGACAAATAACGATAGCTCCTATGCTTAACGATGCCTGAACACGTCCCTAGCCTATCACTCAACTTTCTATACAAATTTTAACCTAAATCTTTTGTTGATTTTATCTTGACAATTAGGTGAATGTTTGCGGAAATGTTGTCTCCAATAATGCAGATTAACTCTATATGCAACATAAAACACTTCTTTGACTTTCGATGAAAACTATTTAGGGTAAGGAGAAAATTTTCTCTTTTTCTTTTTTCAAGAACCTTAAAATAATGTCATTTCAACAACACAAACTTGAATCGAGAAATTCAAGAAAATGATTTTTTTTCAAACACAAAATTTTTTCAACAAGCACTCAAAAGATATCTAAAAGTTTTGACAAAGAAAATAAGCTTCTAGTGTGCATGCAAACTATCTTTGCTACAATGTCAAAAAATCTATTTCTTCTAATCTATTTATGTAGAAAATGACAACTTATAAAGCATAAAGAAGAAGAAACTAAAATAGTTATTTTTTGTATTTTTCTGGAAAATATGAGGCACTCAAAGCAGTCTAAAATGAACTAGTTTAAAAGAGGCTATGATTTTCTTTTCAACAATAAAAGTTTCCAGATATTTCATTGAAACCAAAACTGAAACTATCTACCATTTTCCCCTATAAAAAATATCAAGCCTTTGGAACTGAGCTCAAAAGAGAATCAGGTTCACAAAGTACTCTCAAACAGCAGGCACATGCAAAGAACACAACAAAATCTCATAGAAGCAAGCAAACCACACAGAGTTTTTAGAAAGATAATTTTTTTACAAATAGACAAAGACAAATTTTACAAGGATTTTTTGAAGCCTACCTCAAAATTCGAATCGGAGTGCTCAATATTCAGGACACAGGCACCTACAGTGCTTTGAAAATTGAAGAAAGAAGCACCCTAGGCGATGGACGATGCTCTGTCTGTTGAAGGAAGAAGCACCCTGGAAGGAGGGTGACACTCTGTCAGTCAAGGGGAAAGGTGCCCTGAACGAATATCGGCACTTTTTCAGCCACAAAGAGGCACATTGTCCAGACAGTGCACTGAAAAATTCAGCACTGCAGGAGAAACAGAAAAGTCTTAGTTGAACTGAAAACAGTAAGAAAAAAGCAATTACCCAAAGAATAGTAAAAACTATAATCTAGAACCGAGGAAAATCATCATAAATAAAATGAAAGGAGTAGATTACCTTGTAGACTGAAACAACAAAGATCAGAGAGAAAAAATTCACCAGTGGAATGGTTACCAAAGAGTTGTAGATCTGACTAGATCTGCACTAGATTTGACTAGATCTTCCCCAGATCCGATCGATTTCACATCCCCAGTATGGTCGCCAATTTTGTTACTAGGAATTCTCAACCAGTGCTGACACTGGTTGTTCCTCTGTAATGCAAAACACAACTACAGAACAAAAGAATCACAGCCACATATCCTTCCCTTGAGTAGTCAGATTAATTAACATAACACATCATATACCTCAACCATAGACTTGTTTATCTATTCTCTGAAAAGTCCTTGAGATGATTCAATACCTGCAAGATGGATCACAAGACAAACAAAAAGATGAGAGCATCATGATAATCAACTATCAATATTGGTGATCAAGGAATCCAATAATATTTAATCATAAACACAATAACCAAATATAGAAAAGGGAAATGTTTTTGTATTAATAATGGGTGAGAAGAAGTACAACCAAAAGCCTTGATGTTGATAGCTTCTGTCTCAACAAATGTCTACAAACTCCAATGAAGACCTCTCTAACTACAAGCTACCTCTACTTTTCCTCTATCCAGACTTCAAACTAGCAGCATAAGGATGCTTTTTCTGATCTCCCTCACTCTCTTCATGGAAGCTTCATTTATAGGTCAAAAACTCATAGGATGACTTGACAAAAGGATAGAATAGGATCTCTATAAGTGAGGGAGGCGAATGCCACCTCTCCTAGACATGCAGGAACCAATTCCACGAAGGATCACGTATGAAATATTCTAGAAGCTTCTTTTTTTCCCCTTTAAGTGACCATCGACGCTTTTGGGTAAACTAGACAGAGCGCTGATTTAGGATTTTTCCTACTAAAAAAGGGTGGACGGTGCTTCCTGTTCGACTGATGGAGGCATCGATGACACTCTATGGAAAAAGTGAAAGAGCACCGTACCTTCTAGGTCAGGGAAAAAAATGGCCAAGGTGATCCAGATCAGGATTTTTGAGAGGTTGACAAGAAACAAGAAATTCATCTGAAGGCTGACTAGGAAATGTGGGATTTTCATGTACAATAATTAATCACTTAAAAATAAAATAATTTATCCTTTACAAATTTACAGATGAATTGACAGTGGCATCACGGCTTGAACTATTCTCCCAGTATCAAAATAGAGACCTGACGAACTAGAATAGTAAAGACATCTATTACATAAAATAATACCCATGGATTTATGGCCTACTAAATAATGCATTAAAGAAAACAACACTGTAAAATCAAGATAGTATTAAAGTCTGCAAATCTAAAATCCTCACGGGCTTCTTTCAAAACCTTTTCCTTAAAAAGATAAACAACAGTAGTTTGTTGAAAGTAGCTCTATGGCCATCCCAAAAACAAATACGATAGGGTAAAGGCCTAATGGCCACATTACAGTCATATAAATTCCTCAAGGCCGCATATAGTTTTATAAGTTAATGAAACTGAAAAATCAATTTACAACTAAGTTTATACATCACAAAAACCTTCACAGGGTTTGATATTTTTCCAGAAAATCAATTCACAATTGAGTTTATACATCACAAAAACCTTCACAGGGTTTGATATTTTTCCAGAGACAGTCATAGGGATGTTCTTACAGCGTAAACAAAATCAATAACCCTGCATCTTTACAATCACCTCGACTTCATAGTCGTAGGGTTTAACATTACAGTTTCAAGTATAAAAACGCCTCATGACTACCAAAGGGACCCATCACTTTCACCAAAAGCCAACACAAATATGGGAATCCATAACATGCGTTAAGTATTCAGGTCAAACCATAGAGCCATGGAGGATGAGGTACAAGTCTTACCCGAGCCACAACCCTAATAACACTTGTGACCGATCAAGTTGTTTGGAGAGAACCACTTGGGGATGCCTCCTACACATACGAGCTCAGAATTCAAACAATGGTTTATAAACTGTGTTGTAAACAAAGGAAAATAATTATTGAAATCGCAGAGGAAGAATTTTACCTATCTCTGCATATAAAACTGTAACCAGAGCAACACAAACACTGCCGTAATGAACCTCACCAACAAACTGTTCATTCTCGGACAAGTTTAAAAGGTGTTGAGGGCTGAGAGCCATGAATCCTCCACATTTTTTGTTAAACAGAGGAGCTACCAGGTCGAAAAACCAGAGACTAGTTGTGTCAAATGGAAAATAATGAACATCAAGCATAACCCCAATGAAAAGACAAACACTTTCTTTGAGATGCATTAAAACCATAGGGTTTTTCTCCATGCATAATGGCCATTGAATGGAGCATTCAAGGCCTCCACATGGCTTGTATGTGAAACCATTAATTTCACGTCCTATGCATCTCTTATCAACCTCCATTTTTTTGCATTTTAAGTCAACCGTCGTGTCAGTTACAAGTCTAGGCACTTTTACATAGTTTCTCACAATGATATATATATGAATCATAACATAACAGATAGTATGGCAAAGTAAAAATAGTATTAAGTTTGATTTAGAACTTGGTTAGTTTATAGGTTTATTTCCAACCCTTGGTGTCCCACCTTTTGCTTAGGATGTTGATGCCTTGTAGTTTAGGATTTTGTTTCTTTAGCAAGAAAACCTAAAGTGTGATCTCATTCACCTGCACAAAGAAAAACAAAGGTACTTGCGTTATCCTTATAGGCTAAGTAAGACATGTGACCTTTCTTTTCCCTAGCTCTTAGGTAGGACCAAAAACTGGAAAAAAAACAAAAACAACCTTTACGATGTTACAACCAACAAAGATTTAAAATTAGGTATAGCAACAAGTTAATATCGAATAGAATACATGACGATGTATTGACATAATGTCGTAAAAAGAAACATGCTGATAAAAAAACACTGAACATAGTCATATGAGTAATTGAAGTTTAACTAAATTCATTCCATTAATTGTCGTTGAATAGGAAAAGTGTGAAGTATAACATCTCAAGGATTTATCATCCTAGGAAATTATAGAGTTACATATAGTAAATAAATTGTTTATTTTTATTTTTCGTAATTAAGGGATGTTAAATGTGGTATCATAGTGAGTTTTCAAACACTAGGCCTGATTGGCTCACTCACATACAAACAAGAAACAAAAATACTGATCATGTTTTTAATTTATTTTTGTATAGAAATATAAATTTATTTTGCAGGAAAATGGAAGGTGTTGAAGCATCTGCTGAAAATGGATCTCAGCATAATAATACAGACAACATTTATGTAGAGCTAAATAATCCACCTTCCTAGTTACTACAAATAGTTAAAGAGTTGAAAGATGAGCTACAAACCATAAAAATAGATAATGAAAGAATTATGGAACTGAATCAGATGTTAATAGACAAAATACATAACAGAAGAAAAGATAAAATAAATGTTTATGAAACTAATTCTGAAATAGTATCCTATAAACATAAGGGAAAGAAATAAAAATATTTGGATAGTGAATCTTCTTCAAAGGTTAATGCAAGGTCGCACAGGGGAAGGCATAAATACACAAGTGAAAGTAGTGAAAGCAACTGTAAACCTAGGAGAAGTATAAACCTTATGAAGAGATTTCAGGAGAATTTAAAAAGATAAATCCATCCATGTTCAATGGAGAAGTATAAAAGGGTGAAGAAGCCGAGGCTTGGTTATCGGGAATGAAGAAATATTTCCAGATTTATAACTATTCAGATAGACTAAAATACTGGATGGATATCTATAACTTAACCAGAAACGCTGACATCTAGTGGAAAGACATAACAAGAGTAAAAAATATTAATGAGAAGTATCTAACCTGGAGAGTCCTTAAAAAGTATTTTAAAAGGAAGTTTTTATCTGAACAATACTATGAGGAAAGAGCTAAAGAATTTTATGAACTAAAACTGGGTTCAATGTCAATGAAAGAATTAAGTAGAAAATTTATAAGTCTGTTAAGATATGTACCTTATATAATTGATGAAAATCCTAAAATACAAATATTTTAAAGCTGTCTTCCCACTAGCAACAAGTTAATATCGAATAGAATACATGACGATGTATTGACATAATGTCGTAAAAAGAAACATGCAGATAAAAAAACACTGAACATAGTCATATGAGTAATTGAAGTTTAACTAAATTCATTCCATTAATTGTCGTTGAATAGGAAAAGTGTGAAGTATAACATCTCAAGGATTTATCATCCTAGGAAATTATAGAGTTACATATAGTAAATAAATTGTTTATTTTTATTTTTCATAATTAAGGGATGTTAAATGTGGTATCATAGTGAGTTTTCAAACACTAGGCCTGATTGGCTCACTCACATACAAACAAGAAACAAAAATACTGATCATGTTTTTAATTTATTTTTGTACAGAAATATAAATTTATTTTGCAGGAAAATGGAAGGTGTTGAAGCATCTGCTGAAAATGGATCTCAGCATAATAATCCAGACAACATTTATGTAGAACTAAATAATCCACCTTCCTAGTTACTACAAATAGTTAAAGAGTTGAAAGATGAGCTACAAACCATAAAAATAGATAATGAAAGAATTATGGAACTGAATCAGATGTTAATAGACAAAATACATAATAGAAGAAAAGATAAAATAAATGTTTATGAAACTAATTCTGAAATAGTATCCTATAAACATAAGGGAAAGAAATAAAAATATTTGGATAGTGAATCTTCTTCAAAGGTTAATGCAAGGTCGCATAGGGGAAGGCATAAATACACAAGTGAAAGTAGTGAAAGAAACTGTAAACCTAGGAGAAGTATAAACCTTATGAAGAGATTTCAGGAGAATTTAAAAAGATAAATCCATCCATGTTCAATGGAGAAGTATAAAAGGGTGAAGAAGCCGAGGCTTGGTTATCGGGAATGAAGAAATATTTCCAGATTTATAACTATTCAGATAGACTAAAATACTGGATGGATATCTATAACTTAACCAGAAAAGCTGACATCTAGTGGAAAGACATAACAAGAGTAAAAAATATTAATGAGAAGTATCTAACCTGGAGAGTCTTTAAAAAGTATTTTAAAAGGAAGTTTTTATCTGAACAATACTATGAGGAAAGAGCTAAAGAATTTTATGAACTAAAACTGGGTTCAATGTCAATGAAAGAATTAAGTAGCAAATTTATAAGTCTGTTAAGATATGTACCTTATATAATTGATGAAAATCCTAAAATACAAATATTTTAAAGCTGTCTTCCCACTAGCAACAAGTTAATATTGAATAGAATACATGACGATGTATTGACATAATGTCGTAAAAAGAAACATGCGGATAAAAAAACACTGAACATAGTCATATGAGTAATTGAAGTTTAACTAAATTCATTCCATTAATTGTCGTTGAATAGGAAAAGTGTGAAGTATAACATCTCAAGGATTTATCATCCTAGGAAATTATAGAGTTACATATAGTAAATAATTTTTTTATTTTATTTTTCGTAATTAAGGGATGTTAAATGTGGTATCATAGTGAGTTTTCAAACACTAGGCCTGATTGGCTCACTCACATACAAACAAGAAACAAAAATACTGATCATGTTTTTAATTTATTTTTATACAGAAATATAAATTTATTTTGCAGAAAAATGGAAGGTGTTGAAGCATCTGCTGAAAATGGATCTCAGCATAATAATCCAGACAACATTTATGTAGAACTAAATAATCCACCTTCCTAGTTACTACAAATAGTTAAAGAGTTGAAAGATGAGCTACAAACCATAAAAATAGATAATGAAAGAATTATGGAACTGAATCAGATGTTAATAGACAAAATACATAACAGAAGAAAAGATAAAATAAATGTTTATGAAACTAATTCTGAAATAGTATCCTATAAACATAAGGGAAAGAAATAAATATATTTGGATAGTGAATCTTCTTCAAAGGTTAATGCAAGGTCGCATAGGGGAAGGCATAAATACACAAGTGAAAGTAGTGAAAGCAACTATAAACCTAGGAGAAGTATAAACCTTATGAAGAGATTTCAGGAGAATTTAAAAAGATAAATCCATCCATGTTCAATGGAGAAGTATAAAAGGGTGAAGAAGCCGAGGCTTGGTTATCGGGAATGAAGAAATATTTCCAGATTTATAACTATTCAGATAGACTAAAATACTGGATGGATATCTATAACTTAACCAGAAAAGCTGACATCTAGTGGAAAGACATAACAAGAGTAAAAAATATTAATGAGAAGTATCTAACCTGGAGAGTCTTTAAAAATTATTTTAAAAGGAAGTTTTTATCTGAACAATACTATGAGGAAAGACCTAAAGAATTTTATGAACTAATACTGGGTTCAATGTCAATGAAATAATTAAGTAGCAAATTTATAAGTCTGTTAAGATATGTACCTTATATAATTGATGAAAATCCTAAAATACAAATATTTTAAAGCTGTCTTCCCACTAGCAACAAGTTAATATCGAATAGAATACATGACGATGTATTGACATAATGTCGTAAAAAGAAACATGCTGATAAAAAAACACTGAACATAGTCATATGAGTAATTTAAGTTTAACTAAATTCATTCCATTAATTGTCGTTGAATAGGAAAAGTGTGAAGTATAACATCTCAAGGATTTATCATCCTAGGAAATTATAGAGTTACATATAGTAAATAATTTTTTTATTTTT
>LPNX010681806.1:12500-41196 GCA_001517045.1 Pseudotsuga menziesii | reverse complement strand
ATTTAAAAAGATAAATCCATCCATGTTCAATGGAGAAGTATAAAAGGGTGAAGAAGCCGAGGCTTGGTTATCGGGAATGAAGAAATATTTCCAGATTTATAACTATTCATATAGACTAAAATACTGGATGGATATCTATAACTTAACCAGAAAAGCTGACATCTAGTGGAAAGACATAACAAGAGTAAAAAATATTAATGAGAAGCATCTAACCTGGAGAGTCTTTAAAAAGTATTTTAAAAGGAAGTTTTTATCTGAACAATACTATGAGGAAAGACCTAAAGAATTTTATGAACTAAAACTGGGTTCAATGTCAATGAAAGAATTAAGTAGCAAATTTATAAGTCTGTTAAGATATGTACCTTATATAATTGATGAAAATCCTAAAATACAAATATTTTAAAGCTGTCTTCCCACTAGCTTCAAAGAAAAAATTGAGTTTGATAACCCGAAAACCCTTGAAGAGGAAATGAGAAAAGAATATTTTTGTTATGAACAAAGTAAAAAGAGAGAAAACATACCTAATTGGAAGAATAAGAGAACAAGTAACTTTGACCAAAAGACAAAAGGTTTTAAGTCTAATAAAATTTTTGGAAATAATTATCGGAATTTATCCAAGAATAATTATCAATGATAAAATTTTAAAAATAAAACACAACAAAATACTACAACACCAAAAGGCAAGTAAATGCCTAACACTTATGTTAAAAATAATGAACATAAGGAACCTGTGAAGTGATGGGAATGTTAAGGACCGCATTATGCCAATTATTGTCCGAACAGAAAATGAAACTTCAGTAACGTGCATACCATTCAAGAAGAGGAAATAGTTGGAGATGTCACAAATGAAATGCCCAGAATAAATGCAGCCTTGGAGAATCGGTAGGATGATCATCACACTTCCATGGTGGAAGTGTAATGTATGATACAAAACTAGTCTATTTCCATTCTGATTGATCCAGGTGCTCGTTTAAGTTATGTGTCACCTAGAATAGTGGAAAAATGCAATTTATCTTTGAAGAAGTTTGAAAAATATTGGCTGGTCTAGTTAGCTACATGAACTAAAAGGAAAGTGGTTCATTATGTTGAAAACTGTGATTTATTTAAGAGTCCATTTAAAACTCAAGTCAAGTTAAATGTGTTACCGTTAGGATCTTATGATGTTTTAATAGGTATGGATTGGTTGGAAAAACATCAAGTAATTTTAAATTGTTTCCATAAAATATTTACTTGTTTAAATGATAAAGGAGAAAGGATTACAGTCACAAGAATACCTAGGAAAATTTATGTTAGACAAACTTCAACCTTACAGATGAAAAATATTGTAAAGTCTTTGCTGTACACATAATAAATAATGAACAAATTGATAAAGAAGATAATCTAAAATTCGATGCTATTCCAATCCTACCATATTTCTCGGATGTTTTCCAGGAAGAAATTCTAGGATTACCTTCGAAGAGAGATGATTTTACGATTGAATTAGTACAAGGAGTTGTACCTAATTCAAAGCTCCTTATCGAATGAACATTTTAGAACGTAACGAATTAAAATTACAATTACAAGTACTAATAGACAAAAATTATGTAAGACCAAGTGTATCCCCTTGGGGAGCACTTGTCCTTTTTGTTAAGAAGAAAGACGGTACATTACATCTATGTATAGACTACCGTCAACTGAATAAAATGAAAATTAAAAATAGGTATCCTTTGCCACACGTCGATCATCTGTTTGATAAGATATGCACAACGACGCTATTTTCAAAAATAGACTTGATATCTGGATATCATCAATTCAAAATTAAAGATGAAGATATTTTTAAGACTGCTTTCAAAACTATACTAGCACTATGAGTTTGTGGTTATGCCCTTTGGGATAACAGATTATCCAACAACCTTTATGTGCTTAATGAACAGTGTCCTAAGCAAATACTTATATAAATTTGTAGTCGTCTTTATAGATGACATATTAATTTATTCTAAAACAAAAGAAGAACACTAAGAACATTTGCAGATAATACTACAAGTTTTAAGAGAACATAAACTGTATGCTAAGTTCAGTAAATGCGATTTTTATAAATATAAGATACAATACCTAGGGAACATGATATACAAAGAAGGAATATCGGTAGAACAAGATAAAATAAAAGCAATAATTGATTGGCTTGTACCCAAGGATGTAACTGATGTGCGATCATTTATGGGAATACGAAGTTATTACAGGAAATTTATAGAAGGATTTTCGAAAATCGCAAATCCTATAACATCATTACAGAAAAAGGGAAAAATATTTGTTTGGGATAAAAAAATGCGAAGAAAGTTTTAATAAATTAAAATAACTATTAACCACTGCACCCATTTTAAAAATAGCAGATCCAGACAAATATTTCGTTGTATGCACTGATGCATGCAATAAACGTTTGGGTGGAGTACTGACGCAAGAAGGTCACGTAACTGCTTATGAGTCGAGAAAGTTTAAAACACACGAAAATAATTATGCAACTTATGACTTAGAGTGGTCTACCATAATCCATGCTTTGAAAATGTGGTGCCAACATCTAATAGGTAAAATATTTTTGTTAATGTCTGATAGCGTAATCTTAAAGTATTTGTTTGATCAATCAAATCTAAACGCAAGGCAAGCTAGATGGTTAGATTTCCTTAGCGAATATGATTTTGAAATCAAACACATTAAATGAAAGGAAAATAAAGTGGCTCGTTCCTTCAACATAAATACAATAATTATTTTATAGCTAACATTAGCAGTTATAAAACCGAATTAGATGATAAATTGGAAGAAGGAATAAAACTGGACACAAAATACCAAAGTTTAAGAGAAAGAGTAACTCAGAATGTATCTAAAAATGTAAATACAGGCTACAGTTTAAATGAAAAAGGATTAATGTTGTATAAAACAGAGTTTATGTTCCTAACATACCATAATTTTAACTTCTAATTTTGAATGAAGTACACAAAAGTCCTTACTCCGGACATCTGGAGTATCAAAATATGATAACAATGTTGAGAAAAGAGTATTTTTGGCCTAATATGAAGAACAAAGTTGCTTAATTTATAGCTAGGTGCATAGAATGTCAGCAAGTTAAAGCTGAACATCAACATCCAGCAGGTCTTTTACAACCACTACCAATTCCAAATTGGAAATGGGAAGTCATCAGTCTTGATTTTGTAACTGGGTTGCCTAAAAATCAGAAACAAAATGATTCAATAATGGTAGTTGTGGACAAACTAAGTAAGGAATCGCACTTTATACATGTTAAAACCACTCATAAAGTTGCTAACATTGCTGACATCTTTATGAAGGAAATATTTCGTTTGCATGGGATTCTGAAGGTAATAATTTCTGACAAAGTTCCTAAGTTTACTGGTAATTTTTGGAAATATTTATTTAAAGGACTAGATACTAAATTGAATTTCAGTATTGCTTATCATCCGCAAATGGATGGATAGATAGAGAGAGTCAATCAAATATTAGAAGACATGTTACAAATGTATGTCAGAGACTATCCCAATAAGTGGGAAGATTATTTGCACTTAGTTGAATTTGCGTATAATAATCATTATCAAGATTCAACTAAACTTAGTCCTTTTGAAATATTATATGGTAGAAAATGTAATACTCATATTACATGGAGTAATCCAGTTGACAGATTGATGTTAGGACCTGAATTGTTAAAAGAACTAGAACTAATAGTGAAACAGTTGCAAAGAAATTTGAAAACTGCTCAGGACAGACAAAAGAGTCATGCTGACCTTAAAAGAACTCTGAAATAATTTTGAGTAGGTGAGCATGTATTTGTTAAGGTAAAACCTAGAAAGAGCTCCTTTAAACTAGAGAGCTGTGCTAAATTAACACCTAGGTATTGTGGACCATTTGAAATATTGGTAAGAGTGGAGCCAATGGCATATCAGTTAGCTTTTCCACCTAATCTTAGAATACATAAAGTCTTTCATATTTTTACATTAAAAAAATATGTACACGATGCTACTCATGTGATCGACTTGAATTTTATTCAGGTAGAACCCAAAAGATATTTTCAGGTTCAACCGGACTGTATTCTCGACAAGAGGGAAATTTTTCTCCAGAATCACACCATTGGACAGGTAAAGGTGCAATGGAAACACCTTAATCCAGATGAAGCAACCTGGGGATTGGAGAGCAATATGTGGGTGGCATATCCAACTTTGCTCTAGGAAGACTCATAATAAACTTAAGCAACATCGAGGACGATGTTGAACTTAAGAGGGAGTGTTTGTAACACACCTAGAATTGAAAAATAAATATTTTTATTGATTTCAGAAAACATTATGTTAAATTTATTGTAAATTTTTTATGACCAAGTTGTTCAAGAATGACTGTAATTGAAGAATTATTTATTTTAATAATTAAACAGAAGAGACACCTATCCAAAGGAGACTATTGAATGAGTTTTCACTGACCCGCTAGGAGGAACGATCAGCTGTAGAAGGCTCGTTGACAAGTGGCAACACTAGCATTTCACTTTATAGCTATTGCAGGAAGCATAATCCTTGAAAATGTGGTCATGTTCCCTGAGAGGGGGAACTGAGCTGGTGGCTCATTTAATTCCAAAACTGACCCAAATACCTAGGCAATATTATAACTACCATCAAATTGAGTAGGAGTCTCAGTACTCATCCTGTTTCCAAGTGAATGTACCTTTTGATTGCTGCAAACTGAAAATTCAGGTACAGAAGGAATTTGATGAGGGGATAGCTGAAGTGGAATTGTTGAGTTAAGTCTGCTACTGAGTGCTAAGTTGTAGCAAGTTGTTGTGTGGGCTATTATCCAGTGATATTTGTCCTAGTGGTTTAGTGAACAGGCTCGGGGGTCCTAAGCAAGTAATGTTGCTTTCTTCAGGAGAAGGTTGGGTGGAACAGTCTCCTTTGGGTGTTTGTCCCCTTCTGCACATTATCCAGGTTCTAACTATTATGATTTATTGTGATTTAATTCTAAGTTTGTACTTTTATTGGGAAGTATGCGCAGTAGCTATAAGTTGGATAATTTGATATGTTTTAAACTCTTTATCAGAAATTTCAGTTGGAAATTGTTCTAATTGAGGAAAACTACATTTTAGTTTATTTAAAGTTAAGGTTTAAGTTTACTGGTCTAGTTTTTCTGTTAAGTAAATCTTTAGCTTAAATGAGGTTTTTCCTCTTTACCTTAGTTATTTCGAACTACTATATTTTTAGTATTAGTGTTAATAACCTCTACATTCAGTGAAACTAGTGAAAAACCTATAAAAACCTATTACAGAGGTTATTATAATATATATATCTAATTACAAAGATTTTTAAGTAATTTTATATAAAGCTGATAAATCATAATATGGATAAAACTCTTAGAGAGTTCCGTAAGCTAATTATATAGTTTCTTTAATTAAACTAAACAGTGCTCATTCTAAATCATATCAAGGGTTGAATCTATAATAGAGAATATACATAGTATATACGTTTACGAACATGTTAAATTCTTACAAAAATAAACTTAATAACTTCAAACTGGAACCTCTAAGTAAACCACAATGTTTAGGTCCAAACCCTACACAATTTTTTCTTATATATTTATGTATGTTTCTAGGGTCGATTTTTGGCCTCTTATGTTAAATTATTGTAACTTCGGAAGATATTCTACTATACTTTTGTTGTGTTCTCCTCTGGAGATGTTATCCCGCCATTCAGAGATGTCCTTGATGTAATTGGTCATGTAAAAGTCATGAGGTAAACCCTCTGTTGTAAGTTGGGGCAATATTACCCACATAAGTAATATATAAAATGCATTTTGAGTTTCCCAAGGTAGGTCGGCCCTAATTAGGGAAATTAGATGACCTAGTTAGTTATTTGAGGCACTCACTGGCTAATGAATATAAATAGGTGAGGCACCCCTCTCTTTCAGACATATCCTACACTCAAGTATTGCGTTGGAGAGAGAGAGAGAAAGAGTCTACTGTAGAATATGAGCAACCATTCTTGTTGCTGGGGTTTTACACTGTCTTGGTCGAATTCTATACTGAGGAAGTTTTGTGGGGTTTTCTCCCTTGTGGTTTCCTCGAGGAAAATCTTTGTGTTCTCTTGTGTCGCTGCATTTGTCTTTCTTTTAGTGATGCTTTGCTTATGGTTATGATGTTATTATGCTAAATGTTTTTAGATCTTGTATATCCACTAAAAATATAGCATGGTATCACAGCTATCTTGAAAGAAGTTGTTAATGCAAAAAATTGCTCAACTAGCTATACATAGCCTAAATTATATACAAACATCATTTTCCCTCATTTTTGACCTTCACACCTATGGTTTAACCTTATTCCCTCTCAAAAAGCTCAAAAAACATTAGAAGGGCCTAAAACCCCATAAAAGGGCTTAAAAACCCATAAAAGGGCTTAAAGACCCAAAAAAGAGATAAAACACATAAAAGGGGATAAAAACCTTAAATAGGGTTTAAAACCCTAAAAAGGAGATAAGGCCAAAAAATAATTATAAAAATAGGGTGGAGGTCCCCATAAACAAGATTCTTATGCCCTTTTTTCATTATTCAAATCACTGAGTACGTTGAGAACCCACTCTTCTCAAAATAATCACACCATCCAACCATCATTTGATAGCCACATAATTCCCCATCTCGTATGTTGAGGTATCCTCTGTACCGTCCAACCTATGGAGAGGTGGCCCATATCCAAAGATCAGGGCACAGTGGCCCATTTTCAAACAAGGGAATAATTTTATTTCTTTTATTTTAAGTTTTAGCATAGCCATCGTTATTTGTTTATTGTCACTAATGTTATTTTTTATTGTAGCTCTTGTTTCCATTGAACTCTACCCTTCTGTCCCTTTGACAGAAGGGAGGTGCTTTTTCACGTAGCCAAGGTGAAAACCCGACTACAGTTTTGGCGACCATACTAGTTGATCCCACTCGATCCCTTGTTTTACATGTATTTTTGGTATTTTTCTCCATAGTCGTCCTTGGTCGGACCCCCACAAGGCCAATCTGAGTATGTATGACACCAGTTCCTGTCCTTGTCAGCCATTGTTGGCTCATTTTTTAATTTTATCCAGTTACAGCCCCAGTCGCTGTTTTCGAGCTGAAAAGCATGACCCAGTCTCTGCTTTCGGGTCAAAACCCATGACCCAGGTCGCAACTTTAGTTGTGAAAGGTGAAAACTGCCCCCTAGGGAACAGTCACAGCTTCTTTTTCCACCAAAAACGACCCAGTCGCTGTTGTGTGACATGTTTGTGCAACTCAGTCGCCACTGTCCAACAGTTAGAAGCGACCTGTCTGTTTCAGAGCCATTTTACATCTGTTTTTCATGTCTGAACGACCCATTTCCCACTGCTTGACTGTTACATGCAATCTATATGTTTCTAAGTTAGTTTCTACAATTTTAAATCCTTTATTTCATCATTAAAAGCTAAAAATTAAGATTCTTATTTATCCCCTCCTCCTCTACTCAGTCATCACTCTCCGGGGTATTCTGAGATAAGACGGGGGGTTGAGTAAGATTAGTAATAGGAATCTATTTTTTTATTGTTATTTTCCATTAAAAACAAGTGACCTTAGAAGCTACGGGGAGTGGAGACCATTGGGGGTTTCACGGCGTTCGCGTCCTCCTTGTTGAGCACCGGGCATTTGGGGTGTGACCTATGGATCTACAAGTGGACTTGTTTCCACTTTGATGAGAGCCCAGTAGCCCCTCTTGGATTTGAAGGATACAAAAGTGGGGTAGTCACACTATTGATTCACACAATTTACAGTCAGTTACCCATTATTACAGTTTGTCTTGCACTTTGTTTGATTTATTTTTACCTTTCAAATTTGTTTTGGTTCAATCCATTTGCTTGTCCCTTACAGGGAAACCAGTGTTATTTGATTATTACATAATTGAAAGTAAAAGAAAAAAATTCATACACAAGTGCACATACTCACACCAAATAATCCAACGAGAGGAATTCCTAAGCGAAATGGGCAACGATTACTTTCGATTTATTAGATACACCCTTGTGAGGAAAAAACCAAAGTGTTGTCTTCTGGAATTCTTGGTGGCCGAGTGACTACCTATGAACCAATAGGAAGCTAATTTAAACCGGGGTCCAAAATTCATTACCGGTTACTACCATAAGCCACCATTTATCCACCACATTCCTCCTCACGACTTACGGGGCACCCCCCTCAGTTTGGGTCTTTAGACTGTCACTGTCAAGGCCCTCCTCTACAACCTTCCTCACCTTCAGAAGGCCACACGACCTCTGATTCTGACTTAGATTCCTATCAATTTGAGCTGAACCTATTCATTGCACCATCTAACCCCATGACTGGCACAAATCCCGATCCCTTATTTGGAGGGGTGAGTGACAGTGGACCCGTGTCCCTACCACACATCATTACTAATATACATGCTAGTGGTCCCAGTACAACTATGCTTGCTACTGTAGGTCGCTACCCATCAGTGGCAACCCCACTCCATATCCCACAATTCCAATGGTACCACCATATATACCTAGGGGAAGTGGCCCTTCCATGATCATCCCAACTATCCTCGCTGTGGGAAGTCAATCTCATGTGCCCCCAGCCATGCAGGGACATCATATTCCTACCAACCCTGGCACCATTGCCAATCCCCCCTGATCCAACCTCAGGTCCAACCCACCATTCATGGCTCATATTAACTTGCCAGATTTGGCTCAGTTAACAAATGACCCAATTAGTCATCAACCACATTGGCCTCCCATGCCAACCAAAATTCCTTTGGAAATTCCCAAGTTTGATGGAAAGGGGGGTGAGTGCCCCCCAAAACACATTATGTCATTTCATTTATGGTGCTCGTCAAACAACATTGTATATGACTTGATCATACTGAGATTATTCCAACACACACTCACATGTGATGCAACAAAATGGTATATCGAACTACCTCAAGCCTCTTACCCTAATTTCACTTCGCTAGCCTTCATGTTCCTCCAATACTTCCAACTCCCTGTATGATACAATGAAGGAGTGGAGATCCTGTTATCTTTCCATCAGAATATCACTACGCACATCACTGACCACATCCATGTGTGGCGGTGACAGCGTAGCCTATGCAAGATCCATATTGATGATAGGATCTTCCTCAATCGGTTTTTGAATACCTTGCTACCACCCATAGCCAAGGACGTCACCTCTGAATGTACCCAATTTCAGGAAGAGGCCATCTTAAAGGCCTGACAGTTTGATTTAATCTACACTCAGTTTGGATACCTATACACCATCATACCAGATGCTCCCCATGCTGGTACCTCTCACCGTGATGCACTGGGGGCATCACATGCTGCAGATGGTGTCATCAGTGTTGTCTCCCAACACCCACAGTACTATGTGGCACCCCCTATGATGCCACCACACCCAAGAAACACCCCTAATGTTGCACAACCAAACCAGATACCCGATTACTCAAGGACGATGGCTCAATTCGGAGCCACAACCTCCTGTGCACAACCCACATCAAATCAGCACACCCATTTGTCAACTTGGTCGACACAATCGTATTCGAGACCAATGACCATATTTGTAGCCCCTCTAGCTCCTCCAACATACTATGTGCCACCTATGCAAGTAGCTCTGGCCCTTTCCCTAACTCCTCTGACTTCCTTAGGACAAGTTTTTGTGCAACAGAATATTCCAAACCAACCCTCCCCCAACAACCAACATGGGCAGGGTAAGAAAATCCAGGCAAGGAATTGAGGTAACAACCAATCACAAGGAGGTGACCAACAACCTAACCCTCCTAACAACAACGACACTAACCCATTGGCAAAAAACACCCAACACCCTAATCAACTAGGACGAAATGCTCTGTTACAGACTAATCATCTGTGTAAATTATGCAATGTCTATGATTACTACACTCATGAATGCCCGCATATGGACCATGTCAAGTAGTTTGTCTAGAATGAAGCTCAACAGGACACTAATGTGGTAGTACAGGCTCAACCCAACCCAGTGCCACTAGGACCTCCACCTATGGTGCTCCAAAATACGTTACCACTCCAAGGAATGGTTACAACCGCATCCTTTCCCCCATCTACTCCTTCAGCACCCGCCATGACTCCACCTACAGAGACTAGAATCCATCACCTGATGAGAGTATCAACTGAAGATGTGACTCTCTAGACCAGACGTAACTAGTACGGGTCCACCATAGAAACCACTGACCCATCATGGTATCCACCTTCGCCACTTCCCATATGCCCCTCCACCTCCCTACACCCCCTATTGATGGAGCGACCAGAGGGCCACGGTTTCTCATGCGGTGTATCACTAACAAAACCAATTCTAGAGCTTTATTGAATTACAACATCGTTGATGACTTGGATCAGTCACCTACAACCATGTCCATTGTCGAGGTGCTCAAAATGTGTCTACTATAGCGGAAAGCATTGTTATCTGCACTAGGTTCCGTGGATCCCTTCGATTCCAGATTGATCATATTATATTTGGATCAAGGAGAGCCAAGAATACCGTCCACCATCACCTTCCAGACTCTGTTCTCAATTCGTAATTTGGTCATACATCAATGTATCATTGATGAAGGGGCATCCACCCGTGTCATGTCAACAATTGTCTGGCAGAAACTCGGGTCCCCTACCCTCCAACCATCCACCACTTGCCTTCACGCCTATGACATTGCTCCACTAAAGCCCAGGGAATTATTTCGAATGTCCATATATGATCAGCCAGTAAGAAGGTTTTGATTGACATAGAGGTTTTCAATGCTCAACTTGATTATAACCTCCTTCTCGGATGTAGTTAAATGTATTCCATGAGAGCTCTGGCATCCATTGTCTTTCACCTTATAATTTTTCCTCATGATGGGAAGATCATGACGATGGAACAATTAACTTACTACGATATGTAGGGTCCGACCACACTAGACCATGTCATCCCTACCATTGATACCTCCATTGACAGCATAGCCATCCCTTCCTTAGCAGCCATAGGCGCGATATTGTTCGCCGACACATCTCTGACGACTTCCTTCCCATCTTTACCTCCTCCATCAGAGTCAAATGACACATCGGATTTTTGCACTCTTTCATCCAGCACCATTCCTCCCACACCACAATCGCAACTGCAACCTCAAATGCAGTCACCAAGGAATTCGTTGGGCTCACTCCCAATCCATACAATTCCCTTCTTTTCCCACCGTCCGACATCGTGAGTAATCCTATTATGGCTACTTTAAATTTACCAAACTTTACTCTAGGAATTCGTGTGTGGTACCTTGAACCACCCACCCCACCTCCAATGCCCCAGGTTGTGCTGACCACCGTCTAGTCTATTGAGACGGCGTCATAGCCTCCTCCTGGCCCATCTAAAACACCTTTCGTTACTACACCATCCCCGCCTCCTCCAAAGAGGACTCGGGGCAAAACCACCAAAGCATCTGCTGAGCCTCGACCAACCCGACCTTGTGATTTGTGTGATGTCCATGGACATGCAACCCAGAACTTCCCAGAGATACCTATCTTGCACATGCACATAGACTCCATGGATACAAATGAAGGCCTTCTAGTAGTCAACGTCTCAACTCTACCAGTGGCCAAGAATAAGTCTTTAAGTTCAAACCATTCATGCATGATTTGTGGTATATACAGCCATTATTCACACCATTTCCTATATTTGAATGAGTATTGGTCTGTCCTTCATAATGTTCAGAAGCACTCTCGTGAGTCCTGATCACTGTCATTAAGGAGATTCACCCATCGGTTTCCTTCTCAAACACCATAACCATTTACATGGTGTCCAGCTCCACCGATCCTTCCATCTCTGCAACCATCGATGATCCCTCGGATCTATCCAATTGGTGTTTCAACAATGACGAGGAGATACTTGAAGCATTTTTTCCTCCTGAATACCCATGGGATGACATGCACCATCACTCGTTCTTCATCCTCGGGGAACCTCCGTCAACATCAAATCAATATTCAATAGAGACTAAGGACTTCATCCATGGTAAGGTGAATTGGTTCAAAAACCCCATCTCGGCTCCCGACGCCTTTGAAGAAGGAAATATGGCCAACATTTCACAAATAATTAACTTCAATATCTCTACCAATGTGGAGGTTGTTGAAGAAATCACACTTGGAGCATCATTCTCCCCTAAGGAAGTCACTTCTTACAAAGCACATTTTCAGGAGTTCTGAGACATCTTTGCTTGGTCCTACACCGATATGCCCAGATTGGATCCATCCATCATGAAACATCACATTGATACGTGTCCTGATGTGGCATCAGTGCATCAGAAATAATGACCCATTCACCCTTAAAAGGCTATCGCAGTCAAGGCCGATATTGAGAAGCTGCACACAACATGCTTCATTTACCCCATTGCATATAATACTTGGATTTCAAATCCTATTTCCGTGAATACAAAACATGGTACCATCCGCGGCTATACATATTTCCGCGATTTGAATTTGGCATGTCCCAAGGAAAACTTCCCAACTCCTTTTATTGACCAAATCATTGACGCGTGGGCCAGACATGAGGTCTTTTCCTTCATGTACTGTTTCTCTGGATACAACCAAATTCAGATCCGGAAGGAAGATCGATACAAGAATGCATTTACAACCCCTTGGGGCACATTTTCATATTGAGTGATGCTGTTCGGACTCAAAAATGTTCGAGCCACTTTCCAGCGTGCCATGACATACTGCTTCCACGACCTTGTCCACATCATATTGGTCTATCTGGATGACCTCACCGCTTGATCACGGAAGAGTTGACAACACGTATATGACTTACGACAAGTCTTCCTGCGATGTCGCAAGTACAAAATCTGCTTGAACCCTGTCAAGTGTGTTTTTTGTGTCCCATCGGGTTGTTTGCTTGGGTTCATTATTTCCCACAAAGGGATTGTAGTTGACCCTCTTAAAGTTCAATATGTTCTCGATATATCCTCACCACAAAATTTGCACCAATTACAGAGCCTCCATTAGAGGAAATTTCAACTCAAAATGGGCCTTCTAAGAAAAATAATAAAATAATATTAATTAATTTTGGAGGAAGAAAAGAAAAAAACTACTTTTTTTATCGTATTTTCAACATCATCATCACGTTTTCAGGTATTTCTTGTTTTTGGGGTTGCAGGGTACGTCAAAAGTATGTCGAGTGGGTACTTGATGGATGTGAAATTTAATTTCACATCCAACGAGCTCTCCCTATCAAAATTTGAGTAAAAACACATGGATATATGTCAAAAATACGAACAAAAAAGTAGTNCCTATCCCCAAATTTATATTAAAAAAATGTTTAAGACCTATACGGTATTTCAAATTTAAAGCAATTTCATTGGCTAACACATGATGACATGGAATTTGAACTATGGTTAAAAGGCCCATTTTGAGTTGAAATTTCCTCTAATTGCAACGCAAGGCCAACTTCCTTCGTCGCTTCATACCAGACTATGTGACAAAAGCCCACGGTTTCTTGTGTCTGTTTTGTACCAAAATTCCATTTGTTTGGGATCAACATGTGCAAGATGTGTTTGATGCATTAAAGCAAGATCTGGCTTCTGCCTCATTACTATCTGCACTTGAATTCACCAAGGACTTCATCCTCTATGTGTCGGTCTCCGAAAATGCCATCACTGGAGTTTTCATCTAGGAAGACAATGCTCGTCAAGAGAATATGATTTACTATGTTAGCCAAAAGCTGACCGGTCACCCCCTACAATATTCGAGTGAAGAAAAGATGGCCCTTGCCTCCGTATTCTCGATCCAAAATCTACACCATTACATTATTTAAAACCATACTCAAGTAGTGGCCGATTCCAACCCTATGCGGTACCTCTTGAGCCGCCACCTCCTACAAGGTCACGTGACCAAGTGGATTGTCATCCTCCAGGAGTTTGACTTGGAATTCATTTCCTGGAAAAGCACCAAATCTTTGGTGCTAGCCGCACTGATGAAAGACCTTCCCCTGTTGTCTGCACCACCACCAATCATGGTCAACCTTCCTGGAAAATTCTTATTTTTCATTTTCACGGAAGATCCTTGGTATGGGGGAATTCTCCTGTACTTGCACACCCAAAATTTTGAGGCTCATCTAAGCCGCAAAGATAGATGACGCATCCAACACCAAGCTGCTCGCCATCTCCTTATTGGGGATGTTTTGTACCGTCGGGGCGTCGATACCATATTACGATGTTACCTCACCCATGACGAGGTTGAACAGGTCCTCAATGACTATCATAGTGGAGCTTGCAGTGGCCACCTTTCTGGTTTGGTGACTGCTCAGAAGATTCTACGTGCTAGCTATATTTGGCCTTCCATTTTTGTTGATTGCATCAAAGCGGTTAAACACTGCCAAAACTGTCAAATATTTGCTCCAAAAGCAAGGACTCCCCCCATGCTTTTACATCCCATAGTCATAGTTGGTCCCTTCTGCAAGTGGGCGATCAATTTCATGACAATTAATCCCCCCTCGGCCGACAACCATAAATACATTATTATGGCTGTCTATTATTTGACTAAATGGGCCAAGGCCATTCCCACATTTAATTGCAAAGCTGACACGATGACGCATTTTTTCTTCAACCACGTCATTTCATGTTTCGTTATTCCTCAACATATAGTCTCGGACCACGGTATCCATTTCGAAGACATCATTTGCATAGAGCTTTCAACCATGTTGAAGTTTGAGCACCAGTACTCATCCTCATACTACCCTCAAGGTAATGGGAAAGTTGAAGCTATCAAAAAAACATTAAAACCATGCTCCAATGGATGGTGGGAAACCACATGCTAATTTCTACCCTCCAGGCCTAACACACATCCACGAAGACCACCAATAGATTCACCCCATTCCATTTAGTCCACAGTGTCAAATCGATGTTTCCCATTGAGTGCTAGATCCCATCACTCTGCCTTTCCATATAACTCCTTCCAGACACTTTGCCTCTAGAAGAATTCCTCCTCCTACTGCTCTCCAAGCCATTGAAGCATCCAAAACCCGGTCAAAGTCACATTTTGGCTTCCATGTTCATTCTCACACCTTTAGCGAAGGAGATCTGGTCCTTGTCTATGACCAAGCCAATGACAAGTTAGGAAAAGGGAATTTCGAGTCCATGTGCTATGACCCTTATGTCGTCCACCATTACCTTGGAAAGGGGGAATATATTTTAGCTGGCTTGGATGGCTGCCTCTTGGAAAATCCCCACAATGAGCTATACCTCAAGTGGTTCTACACCTGAGGTCACCGCCATGAGCCACTTGCATTATGTTTTTTTTTACACCATTCTTAACACGAGTCTTACACTTTGCTTCCTTTACTGTTTTAGATGGATCCTACACAACAGGATTTGAACCCAAAATCCAACGACAAAATCCGACGTAAAGTACATTTTTGTCGATTTGCAATGATGAAATATACTGTACCTTCCAATATCTTTAAGCATCGTCAAATTTTCGACATCCTTAGCGTAGTTTTTTCGACAACAATTTGCAACAATATGTCATCGGATATGCGACGGACATGTGTCAAATTTGTGAACGCCCTTGGAGGATGAGTCATCGGATATCTGACAATAGTGTGTCAAATTTGCGACAAACATTTGTCGAATTTGCGACGGCACTTGGAGTATGAGTCGGTGGCTATCCGACAATAGTGTGTCGAATTTGCGACGACATTTGGAGGATGAGTCGTTGGATTTTCGACGTCTTTGGGCTATTTTTTGAAATAATATAAAGACATATTTCAAATAGTTTAAACCCATATTTCCAATGGTAACTAGGTTCATATTGTCGAATATCAGACGACTGACGAATTATAAATATAAACATTTTTAAACATTCTGACATGTTTTCTATAGAAGCGATAGACGCTTTGCGGAAATTATTTATTCCTCGACGGACGGTTTGAGGAATTGTTTTATTCTTCAATGGGTGGTTGCAGGATTTTTTTTTTCTTCGACAGACATTTTGTGGGGATTTTTTTATTTTTCGACAAACCTCCGTTTGAGAAAATTGTGATGCATGGAACTTTATTTTTTAAGATTGTCGATAGTATTCATTCACAAAGTTTGTGACATGATGTCAAATAGAAATATTCCTGATCCAAACGAACACAATCGACAATTGCTTGCTAGACTATGGGATGCACCGAAACGAAGGGGTAATGGCAAATGTTATTGTCCATGTACTCAATGCAGGGGATTTAAGAGGAGAAGAATATTGATCTCAACAGCCACAAAACATTACAAGGAAAATGGACATGCTGAGGGGGGAATCAATATCGTCCATTTGTAGGTTTAGCATTATAATTTTTTTTACAAGATGATGGTAATCAATATCGTCCATGCTGATAACGTAGTTGAAGATGATGGTACAAATACATTGATCCATGATTCATTTAATGTTAGAATGGATGATAATGATAATGAAAATAGTGATGACTTTGATAATGAAAATGATATACCTCTTCTCGATAAGGCATATGAACCCCTTTATGAAGGCTCCAAAACAATTCTTCTCTCTGTTTTATTGTTGATAATGAACTTGAAGGTTATGAATGGTGTTTCAAACATATCAATCACACGGATGCTAAGGTATGTAAAATAATCCACACATATATACGATCGTGATAAATTTTATTTGTATTCCTCTAATAATTGTATTGTTAATTCATTATTGATCATCATACGGATGAAGTGTGTTTCATTAATATTATTTATTTATTACAATAACTATACAATTTTTTTTGATGTAGCTTGATAGCTGAATTTTTGTTACCATCATCAAATATTTTACCTCGCACATATCGAGATTTATATTCCATCATGAAAGAGATTGGAATGCATTATGAAGCAATTCATGCATGCCCTGATGACCATGTTATATATTATAATCAGCATCAATTTGCAACAGAATGTTCAGAATGTCATATAAGTAGATATCGAACAGATCAAGTAACAAAAAAGGTGCCTCACAAGGTTCTTCGTTATATTCCCATCATTCCACATTTGCAACGACTATTCATGTGCAATAACATAGCACAATTTATGGATTACCATGCCAGGAACAGAAGTCAAGATGATGTTATTTGAATGCCTGCAGATGGTTCTACTTTTTAGAGATATGGAGGAAAAGTGGCCTCGCTTTAAAGAAGAACCATGCAACCTTAGGATTTCTTTGGTAGCAGATGGTGTCAATAGATTTTCATAGATGAAATCCATTTACACGGTGTGGCCTATTTTTGTTATCAACAATAACATTCCTCCATGGTTTTCAATAAAGAGGGAGCACCTAATGTTGTCAATGATTATTCCAAGTATTTTGTGTCTACAACTATTTTATTTATAATGTAGTTGTGGCATCTCATTTGTCGTATTATGTTTCCTAATTTAATTTGTATATTTTTTATTTTACTCTTGCGCATGGTTTATATATCTTAATTGTTCTCATAAATATATATTTTATATGTACTTCAAATCAATAAGGTAAGTTCCAAGTCAAAGATATGAATGTATATATCGAACCTCTTATAGATGAGTTACTGAAGTTATGGAATGGCATCGCTATGTATAAAGTATCTAGACCAATACGGTGAATTCAATTTCAATTCCATGCAATGGTTGTATGTACAATACACGATGCCCCTGGGTTAACCCAATTTTGTGGTTTGTATTTTTAAGTTCCACTTTAATTGAATTTAATTATATGAAGTATTTAATATAGTTTATATATAATTATAATTGACATAGATATTTCATATCTATATATTGTAGTTCTTCAGAAAAAGGGTAAGTTTGCAAGTCCAGTTTGTGGTCTTAAGATAAAATCTCGACGCTCAAAAAGCTTAAGAAAGGAGGTGTTTGATGAGTATAGGAATTTCCTCTCAAAGAATCATAGGTATAGAACAGCTGAAAAAAATCTTTTCAATGGGAAGCAGGAGACTACATTAAAACCATGAAGAATGACACCTCACCTTTGGAAGATGTAATACAATAGAAATCGTCAAGCTAGTACGTATGGATCATCGTATATGAATTGTTATGTATTTTAATTTTTATTATGAGTTGTTTACTTTAGTGTCCATATTTGATTTATGATTTAATTAATTTATAAAATAATATTCATGATGTCCATCGTGATCATGAAGGCATTAATGGGCTTCCACGAGGAATTAAAATTTATCCTATACAACTCAGCAGGTTTCCCTACCATGAGCACCTACAAATTGCTCATTTGTTTGATACAACGCATATTGGAAATAATGTGATTGAAACATTATGTCGAATACTGGAGCTAAGGAGGGAGAAAGATAAAATTGTGAAAGCTTGCAAGGACATTCAAGAAGGAAACCATGCAATGAAAGACGTCATCCAATTTCATAGCAATGGAGAACAAATTAATATAAACTCAATTCCATGGATGTTTACAAAGAAACAAAGCAATGTTGTCAAAGAAGTAATGCGGAAAATTAAATTTACCACTAGATTTTGTGCAAACTTGAATAATATCATAACAAAAAGGTGATTTTGCAGGGGTCAAAACGCATGATTGGCACGTTTTCATCAAGGTAATTATTATTTTTATGTCCATATAATTTTGTTTTTTTTTTTCATTTTATTGCATTATTTGTTTTCTTGTTTGTATACTATTTGTTTAAACAATGACATGGTTTTTATATTGATAGAGTATGTTATACCTCTCTCTCTCTCTCGTACAACTTCAACAACAATGTCAAACAAGTTATATATAATCTTGGTAAATACATGAGGTAACTAGCGATTAGTTGCTTGTGCTTAGTGTTTCTTTAATTCTTCGTACAATTTATATTTGTTTTTTGTGCACTATTTCATGATATGTAATTTAATGTTTTTTTTGTTAAATACCATTATTGGTTTGTGTCACTTGTAAAGAAATACATAAAGAATATATAAAGTGTCACATACCCCAATTTTGTAAAATAATGTTATTTGCTTTAATTTGATTCCTAAGACATTATGTTAAATTTAATGCTAAGTAGGAATTGATGACTTAGCAGAGTCAAAAGACATGGAATGTAATTCTGAATATTTTATTTTTAATAAATAAAAAGTGGAGACAACATCTTGGGAGAGCTGTTAATAAAAGTGTTACTAGTCAAACTGGTGGAAGGAACTAGGTGGAAAGCAAAAGACAAGTTGCAGCATCCTCAAACACTTCCTATGTTGTAGGTGGCAACTTCCCTACATTTGGGGTCATGATCCCCCAAGAAAGTGGGATTAGAGCAGGTGGCTCAATTAATGACAACTAACCCAAAAAGACCTAGGAAATCTTTTAAAAGTACCCAATGAAGAGAGCTGAGGCTGCTCAGATATTTTCCAGAAGAAGATTCATTCAGGTGGAATGCACTTCAAGGAATTCATTGGGAAAAAGGGAAAATGGTAAGGAAAGTGTTTGAGAGATGAACTGCAGTAACTTGATTTGATACAGCTTTCTAGCTGAGATATTTGACTGAAGATTTCGGGACTGGTATAGAGTCTCAGGACTAGTACTTGATTATTGTTGCACCTAGTTCCATCTAGGGAGACCAGAGCAAGCTTGGGGGTCCTGAGGAGTCGTTGTTTGAGCGCTCTCCAGGAGTTGGAAGGGAGGAATGGCCTCCCATTGATGTTGTCGTCCAAGCTCAAAGAACAGGTTCTGTTATTTATTAATTTCTTTGTTATTATCTGTGTGTGATTGAATGATGCATTACAGTTTATGATGTAAAGACTTATATGGTTTAGTAATGAAGTTATTCTTAGTTTGTTTAGTAATGGAATTATTCTTGATGAGAAACAAATCCTACCTGTGTTTTTCCCCATCTAGATTAATCCAGATCGTACTCTAGCACAGGTGGTGTATATAAATGAAGATAGTATGATGTAAATGTAGATTAAGATGTTAGCTTGAATAATAGAATGTTTTCTTTTATCTATTATCAGAAGAAATATCATTTTACTGACAGTAGTATGTGTTAGTAGATAAAACTATTCTTTATACAATATTTACTTTCAGTAATCTTATTATTTATTTTTAAACCCAAGAAAAGAATATAATAGTTACATTAGAGTAGGATTGGACTAAATAAACATGCTTTTTAACTTTACAGTTTATTTGTTCCAGTTTACGATAATTTAAGTACTGTATGTATAGCAACAAAACTGAAAGTAAGAATAGATAACCATTGATTTAATTCTACAGTCGAACTAAGCTGTTTTTAGATTTTATTTATGATTGGTAATGTAACTAATTCATTTATTTTTATCTAGCTAAGCTTGAACAAGATCTACAGCTATTAATCTATCTTTCATAAAATTTAAACAAATACTACAATATATTTATGAGATAGATCATAGATAGTTTATTATTTGTTTTATTTTATAAATACTAATATCATAACATAAACATGATAATATAGAATACTGAAGGAACCTCTTATAAAATAGTTCTCTAGAACTTCAAGCCTTTAGAAGTTGGAATTTTGGTATGAAAAACTCAATTATCAATGAGCATTACTAGCACAAGGAGTAACCAAATCTTTTACGACGTAAATAGTATATGTTCACGGTTTAAGATAGATCTTTAACGTAATAAATCTATCATTCTTAATTTGCTTGCAAAGAAAGATTTAAGGCATTTTTACACTTGACGACTCTGATAGACATCGAAGAGTTTAGTATGCAATAAGAACTATAAATTACATCTACTAGAAAGGAAACAGCTATCGCCAATACTGATAGGACTAAATCTCATTTCCATAGCGTCTTAAAAGGAATGACGATTTAATGGTTTTACCTCCTAGAGCACTTGAAATTGAATAGAATTTATATTCTTTTACTGAGCTAGTATTTTTGTGACGAACATATATCTGAATGCTTTAGGATTATTGACAAGAAGCACCCAAAATTCTTACCTGTAAGTCTGTAAGAGCAGGTAAACTTTCTGCGTTAGCTCAAAGCTAAGTAAGCCCCAGATCACCAAGACAGTCCCACCTTATGGTCGCAAAGAAAAACAAGTTATTAAACTGAAAAAAAATTATCCTATAAGATAAACATTATCAAGTAGATAATTCAGTTTACAAAATCATTAACATATAACTAATTAAAACAATTAGTTGACCGCATTAATGAAAATTATCTGTATTTTCACAATTTTAAATTTTTTGGAAATTGTGCGGTTTTGACATGTGGTATCAGAGCACAAGGTTCAAACAGTAGGCCTTGATGCAACCCAACTAGCTTTCATAGAACAATGAATTAAAAATAAGATGCTAACATATATTTTGTTTTATGTAAAGAACAGAAAATTTCTTTTTTCTGAAGTTTAACAGGCAGGTATGGAAAAGCTAGGAGAGTATGCACAGGAGGAGTCTCCAACCACAGAAACAAGGAATTTGCCCAGAGAACCTATGTTAGAAGAGGTGACTGCCAACTCCTCAGAGTTGTTGCAGACTGTAAAAGATTTGAAAACTGAAATGGAATCAGTCAAGAAGGAGAATGAGAGGATTTTGAAGGCTCAGGAAGAATTGAACCAAATTTTAATAGAAAAGTTACAAACTGAAGGAAGGAGCAGAAGATCAGAATCTGAAGATGTCAGTCATCAAAGAAAATACAAAAAGATGAAGTTGGAAAAAACTGAAAGTAGTTCATCATCTAAAGGGTTCGGTGAACGAAAAAGTTATCATACTACTAGTGACAGTAGTGAAGATGATTTGTATGACAGAAAGAAGAAATACAAACCATATGAGGAAATTTCAGGGGATTTTAAAAAGATAAAGCCCCCAACTTTTAATGGAGAAACTGAGAAAGGGGAGGAAGCAGAGTCCTAGTTATCCGAGATGAAGAAGTATTTTCATATATATAAGTACTCTAATCAGTTAAAGGCAAGGATGGCAATATATAACCTCTCAGGAAAAGCTGACATATGATGGCAAGACCTGAAGAGAGTCAAGGGTATAAGAGAAAAAGAAGTTAATTGGAATAACTTTAAAAGGTATTTCAAAAAGAAATTTATGTCTGAGCAATATTACGAGGAAAGAGCTAAAGAATTTTATGAATTGAAGTTAGGTTCAATGACTATGAAGGATTTGAACAGCAAATTCTTAAGTTTACTTAGGTATGTACCCTACCTAGTAGACGAGAAACCTAAAGTACAGTGATTTCTTAGCTTTCTACCATATCATATCAAAGACATAATTGAATATGATAACCCGAAGACTTTGGAGGAAGCCATGAGGAAGGCTAATTTTTGTTTTGAGCAGAACCGGAAGAAAGAAGGCTTGGCCAACTGGAAGGCTAAGAAAAATAACAATCAGCCTAAATTTAAGAAGAAGGAATTTGTACCTCATAGGAATTTCAAGAATAATAAGACTAAAAATTATTCTAACAACAAAAATTTCCAGGGAAATAGGAATGGTACTTCCAACAATTTGAATAATTTCAAGGGCAAGGGAGCTGCAAATAACCATGGAAATTTTACCAAGAGCTTCGAACGTAAAGAGCCTGTTAAGTGCTAGGAATGTAATGGCCAGCACTATGCCTCGGTTTTCCCAAACCGGAAAAAGACAGTCAGCAATATTCATACTGTACAAAAGGAGATGACCGTTAAGGAACTAGCGAGGAGCATGCCCAGAATTAATGCAGCTTTGGAGAATCGCCAAGATGACTATCAGAATTCCATGGTGGAAGTAGAAGGTATGATTAATCAGACCCCTGTAACCATTTTAATTGATCCAGGAGCTAGTCTTAGTTACATTGCACCTCAGATAGTGGAAAAATGTAAGTTGTCTATCGATAAGTTTGAAAATTCTTGGTTAGTTCAATTAGCCACTGGGGCAAAAATAAAAGTAACCTATTTTGTGAAAGAATGTGCTTTACTTATGGATGAATTTAAAACTATAGTTAAGCTTAATGTTTTGCCACTTGGCTCATATGATTTTCTGATTGGCATGGACTGGTTAGAACAGCATAAGGTAGTTTTAAATTGTTGCGATAAAACTTTCACGTGCTTAAATAGTGATGAACAACCAGTAAAGATTTGGGTATTCCTAGAAAAACTATAATAAGGCAGATTTCTGCTTTACAACTTAAAAGAGCTATTAGAAAAGGATGTAAAGCCTATGTAGTAACGATTACAGATGAGGAAGGTAAAACTAAAACTGATAAGTTAAAAATAGAAAATATTCCTGTTTTAAAAGAATTTACTGACGTATTCCCAGAAGAAATTCCAGGATTACCTCCAAGAAGGGAATTGGATTTTACCATTGAACTGGTACCAGGTGCGGTACCTAGTTCAAAGGCTCCCTATCGAATGAACATTTTAGAACTTTATGAGCTAAAATCACAATTAAAAGAGTTAATTGATAAAAAGTACATTCGACCTAGTGTGTCTCCTTGGGGAGCACCGGTCATCTTTGTTAAAAATAAAGACCAAACTATGCAATTATGCATAGACTATCATCATCTAAATAAAATGACTATTAAAAATAGGTACCCGTTGCCCGGTATAGATGATTTGTTCGATCAACTAGGTGGAGCCATGGTGTTTTCAAAGATAGATTTGAGGTCAGGATATCATCAAGTAAGAATTAAAGATGAAGATATCTTCAAGACAACCTTTAGAACAAGGTATGGACACTACGAATTTGTCATAATGCCATTCGGGCTTACTAACGCCCCAGCTGTCTTTATGTGCTTAATGAACAATATAGTGCATAAGTATTTAGATAAGTTTGTGGTCATGTTTATCGACGACATTCTAATTTACTCTAAAACGGAAGAAGAACATAAAGAACACCTAAAAATAGTTTTACAAGAGTTGCGAGAACAACAACTCTTCACGAAGTTTAGTAAGTGTGACTTCTTTAAGGATGAAATCCAATGCTTAGGTCACGTATTGACTAAGGAAGGAATTTTAGTAGATCCTAAAAAGATTCTGGCAATCGAAGATTGGCCAGTTCCTAAAGATGTAACAGATGTTAGGTCGTTCATGGGAATTACCAGTTATTACCGGAGATTCATTGAAGGCTTTTCAAGGATAGAAAATCCGATAACTTCCTTACAAAAGAAAGGAAAGAAATTTGACTGAAACTTGAAGTGTGAAGAAAGTTTTAAGAAATTAAAAACCTTATTGACTAGTGTACCTATTCTAAGAATAGCATATCCTAATAAGGACTTCGTAGTATGCACTGATGCCTATAATGATGGCTTAGGTGGTGTTCTAACTCAAGAAGGGCATGTCATCGCCTATGAGTCTAGAAAGTTAAAAATTCACGAAAAGAATTACGCAACTTATGATCTAGAACTTGCGGTTGTTATACATGCCTTAAAAATGTGGCGAAATCATTTAATAGGAAGAAAATTTATTCTAATGACTGATAATAAAGGACTGAAATATCTTCTAGATCAGCCTAATTTAAATGCTAGACAAGCAAGATGGTTAGCCTTCTTGAGTGAATATGATTTTTAAATCCAGCATATAAAGGGTAAGAAAAATAAGGTGGCTGATGCATTAAGCAGAAATGCAAAGATGAACTTTGCAGTACAAATCAACACTTATGCTTCTAATTTAAATGAATAGCTTAAAGAAGGGGTAAAACAAGATGAAATTTATCAGAAATTGCAAATTACAGCTAAAGAAGAACCTACAGAAAGCTTAATAAAAGGTTATAGTTTAAATGAAGATGAAATTTTATTATTTAAAGATAAACTGTATGTGCCTAATGTGCCTAAGGTTAAGTTGTTAATTCTGGACGAAGTCCATACAACACCATATTCAGGACACCCAGGTTATCAAAAGACTGTAACCATGCTAAGAAAAGAATATTTTTGGCCAAATATGAAAGCTGAAGTAGCTGAATACATTGGTAGGTGTTTATATTGTCAATAGGTGAAAACCAAACACCAACATCCAACTGGTTTGCTACAACCTTTGCCTATTCCTAGCTGGAAATGAGAAGTAATTAGCTTAGATTTTATTACTGGACTGCCCAGAAATCAGAATCAAAATGACTCTATTATGGTAGTGGTTGAAAAGTTAAGTAAGGAAGCACATTTTTTGGTTACATGGAGTACCGAAGGTTATAATCTCAGACAGGGATCCTAAATTTACAGGAAATTTCTGGAAGTCCTTGTTTAAAGGATTAAATACAACATTGAATTTTAGTACTTCCTTCCATCCTCAAACAGATGGGAAAACTGAAAGAGTAAATCAGGTACTGGAGGATTTATTGAGGATGTATGTGAAAGATCAGCCAGGTAAGTGGGAAGACTAATTACATCTAGCAGAGTTTGCATATAACAATAACTATCAATCATCGGCTAAATTTAGTCCATTTGAAATTTTATATGGACGCAAATGCAACACCCTTATCTCTTGGAATAATCCAGTAGATAGGTTAGTGTTAGGACCATAATTGTTGAAAGAAATGGAGGAAATTGTGAAGCAAGTGCAGGGAAATTTGAAGGTGGCACATGATCGGCAAAAGAGTCAAGCAGACTTGAAAAGAACTCCAAAGGAGTTCCAAGTAGGTGAACATGTGTTCATCAGGGTAAGGCCCAAGAAAATATCTCTAATACTGGGGAGTTGTGCAAAGTTGGCACCACGTTACTGTGGTCCATTTGAAATTTTATCTAGGATTGGTCAAGTTGCTTACCAACTAGCATTACACCTAACTTGAAAGTACATAATGTTTTTCATGTCTCTATTTTAAAGAAGTATGTTCATGATGCTACTCATGTGGTTGATTGGAATGTTGTACAGGTGGAACCAGAAGGAGAAATTCTAGTGGAACCGGACTGTATCCTCGGGAAGAGGGAAATTACACTGCGGAACCGCACCATTGGACAGGTGAAGGTGCAATGGAAGCACCTTAGTCCTGAAGAGGCCACTTGGGAACTGGAAAGTAAGATGCAAGAAGCATACCCAAATCTATTCTAGGGGACATTGGAATATGAAGAATAAGTAACATCGAGGACAATGTTACATTTTAAGGGGGTGTGTATGTCACATACCCCAATTTTGTAAAATAATGTTATTTGTTTTAATTTGATTGCTAAGACATTATGTTAAATTTAATGCTAAGTAGGAACTGATGAATCAGCAGAGTCAAAAGATGTGGAATGTAATTCTGAATATTTTATTTTTAATAAATAAAAAGTGGAGACAACAGCTTGGGAGAGTTGTTAATAAGAGTGTTACTAGTCAAACTGGTGGAAGGAACTAGGTGGAAAGCAAAAGATAAGTGGCAGCATCCTCAAACAATTCCTATGTTGTAGGTGGCAACTTCCCTACATTTGGGGTCATGATCCCCCAAGAAAGTGGGATCAGAGCAGATGGCTCAATTAATGACAACTAACCCAAAAAGACCTAGGAAATCTTTTAAAAGTACCCAATGAAGAGAGCTGAGGCTGCTCAGATATTTTCCAGAAGAAGATTCATTCACGTGGAATGCACTTCAAGGAATTCATTGGGAAAAAGGGAAAATTGTAAGGAAAGTGTTTGAGAGATGAACTGCAGTAACTTGATCTGATACAACTTTCTAGCTGAGATATTTAACTGAAGAGTTCGGGACTGGTATTGAGTCTCAGGACTAGTACTTGATTATTGCTCCACCTAGTTCCATCCAGGGAGACCAGAGCAAGCTCGGGGGTCCTGAGGAGTTGTTGTTTGAGCGCTCTCCAGGATTTGGTAGGGAGGAACGACCTCCCATTGCTGTTGTCGTCCAAGCTCAAAGAACAGGTTCTGTTATTTATTAATTTCTGTGTTATTATCTGTGTGTGATTGAATGATGCATTGCAGTTTATGATGTAAAGACTTAGATGGCTTAGTAATGAAGTTATTCTTAGTTTGTTTAGTAATGGAATTATTCTTGATGAGAAACAAATCCTACCTGTGTTTTTCCCCATCTGGAGTAATCCAGATCGTACTCTAGCACAGGTGGTGTATATAAATGAAGATAGTATGATGTAAATGTAGATTAAGATGTTAGCTTGAAGAATAGAATGTTTTATTTCATCTATTATCAGAAGAAATATCGTTTTACTGACAGTAGTATGTGTTAGTAGATAAAACTGTTCTTTATACAGTATTTACTTTCAGTAATCTTATTATTTATTTTTAAACCCAAGAAAAGAATATAATAGTTACATTAGAATAGGATTGGACTAAATAAACATGCTTTTTAACTTTACAGTTTATTTCTTCCAGTTTAGGATAATTTAAGTACTGTATGTATAGCAACAAAACTGAAAGTAAGAATAGATAAACATTGATTTAATTCTATAGTCGAACTAAGTTGTTTTTAGATTTTATTTATGATTGGTAATGTAACTAATTCATTTATTTTTATCTAGCTAAGCTTGAACAAGATCTACAGCTATTAATCTATCTTTCATAAAATTTAAACAAATACTACAATATATTTACGAGATAGATCATAGATATTTTAATATTTGTTTTATTTTATAAATACTAATATCATAACATAAACAGGATAATACAGAATACTGAAGGAACCTCTTATAAAATAGTTCTCTAGAACTTCAAGCCTTTAGAAGTTGGAATTTTGGTACGAAAAACTCAATTATCAATGAGCATCACTAGCACAAGGAGTAACCAAATCTTTTACAACGTAAATAGTATATGTTCACAGTTTAAGATAGATCTTTAACGTAATAACTTTGTCATTCTTAATCTGCTTGCAAAGAAATATTTAAGGCATTTTTACACTTGACGACTATGATAGACATCGAAGAGTTTAGTACGCAATAAGAACTATAAATTACATCTACTAGAGAGGAAACAACTGTCACCAATACTGATAGGACTAAATCTCATTTCCATAGCGTCTTAAAAGGAATGACGATTTAATGGTTTTACCTCATAGAGAACTTGAAATTGAATAGCATTTATATTCTTTTACTGAGCTAGTATTTTTGCGATGAACATATATCTGAATGCTTTAGGATTATTGACAAGCAGCACCTGAACTTCTTACCTGTAAGTCTGTAAGAGCAGGTAAACTTTCTGCGTTAGCTCAAAGGTAAGTAAGCCCCATATCACCAAGACAGTTCCATCTTATGGTCGCAAAGAAAAAAAAGTTATTAAACTGAAAAAGAATTATTCTATAAGATAAACATAATCAAGTAGATAATTCAGTTTACAAAATCATTAACATATAACTAATTAAAACAATTAGTTGACTGCATTAATGAAAATTATCTGTATTTTCAAAATTTTAAATTTTTCAGAAATTATGGGGTTTTGACATAGAGTATTAGAGGAGAGAAATTCCTCGTCTCATGTGTGAAATTCAGAAGCATCTACCTTCGGCATTTTTCAATGAACATGAACACTACTTCATACACCAAGTTGAGGAGATTGAGTTGTGTGGACCTGTGTACTCAAGGTCCATGTGGATGGTTGAGAGGCACTCGAAATGTATGAAGGGTTTGGTGAGATAATGAGAACATGCTGAGGGTTCTATGATGGAAGGATATACGGTATAAAAAAATAGGTTGTATGTTAGTGAATATCTTCCTAATTTAGCGTCAAATCTCAATTTACGTCGCATTTGTGATCTAGAATCCAATAACAAATTTGAAGGGGAGCAACTTAAGGGGAAAGGTAGATCGAGGAAGGTGAAAGGTAATTATTAGCTAGTG
>LPNX010681806.1:0-7500 GCA_001517045.1 Pseudotsuga menziesii | reverse complement strand
CGAAGTTGTTGCAATCTATCAAGCTAGGCACATAATGCCTCCTAAATTGGTGAGTTTATGTCATATGTAACATATCTCTCATTTTACTCATATTTGTTCAGGTGTCACGTCCCCGTCCCTCAACCAGCGAAGAGGACGCGACGAACAACAACACAGCCGGGAAAATCGCCCCATGAACATTGACAGAAATCAAATGCTGAAATTGAAACTTACAAGCATACACAGATGCACAGTCTTTATTCATACAGAGGAAGCAAACATACATAAACATTTCCAGCATTGAGCATGTTCATCGTTTCTCATGAAACAGTATATAAATTGCAGAGATGAATTAGCAGGAGCACTTATCTTTTGATGAAGAACTCGCTCGCAACCAGCTACGTCGCTGCAATGTTCCACCCAACCATAGGCCAGCGTGCTCATCAGTCTCTCAGCAACGCTACCACCCCCGACCTGGGCATGATTCCTCCGGAATAAGGGTCAATTGCAGGCTTATACATAGCCAAGGGAACACAAAACAACATGCAAGCACCGTTGGGTTTATCAGGTTGTCCACAAATCAGCCAAGCCAACGCAGCCCAAAGTCCAACCACTGCATACCAGCAGCAAAACAGTCCCTTCCCAGCCTTGAGAAGAAGTCATAAACAACAGGGGACCGCCCCAAACAATGGATGAGCACAGCTCAAGTCCAATCGGACAACACGGAGTTGTTCTTGACCCTATTGTGGCCAAAACAACTCAACCACAACAGCCCAAACCAGGGAAACAACAGCAGCCCAATTTCACAATGGGAACGACAGCAACTATGCACATCACATCCCTTTGGATAAGCAAACCCCTAGCATGGAAAGAGGAGAACACAGCCAACAAATTGGGATTCCACAGTGGCCCAAAACGAATTTGGACACCACAGCTAACACAAAAAACGTGGGTGAAACCAACAGCAACCCAAAATGTGGGTGAGATCAACAACAACCCCAAAACGTGGGTGAGATCAACAGCAACCCCAAAACGTGGGTTAAAACCATGGCCATCAAAACATGGGGAGACAACAGCCCCAAGACAAAACAGTGAGCACGGCTCTCACATGGAAAGAACGCCCCAACCAGTCTGTGCGTGAGTGCAATTTTTGCACCGAACAGCAAAAACACAAGGAAAACATACCCGACCTCCGCGTGCGGATTCCAGCCTGTGCGTGAGCATGAACCGACCAATGCGTGAGGTGAACATACCAGGCGTGAGAGCAACCTGTGCGTGAGGGTGAGCAACAGGGCGTGAAAACCACTAACCATGGGGAGAATGGAGTCGTGGAGAAGATGGAGGAATGGCTTGCCTCCTTACCCACGTTTTTCCCCCATCAATAAATGCCCTCATCCACTCAGCCATAACTCCCCAACCACCAGCTGAAGCATTAAAGAGGTTGACAAGGTTGGATGAGGCAAAAGGTGACAAACAACAAAGGTGGTGAAACACATGGGTTTTTCCCTTAACCAAGGTTTGACATCCCCCACCCCTTATCCTTTGGAACCATGCCCTTTTCATTCAACGTTGCACTGCCGTAGCTGGTTGTGGTTTATTTTAATTGATGTGCGTGTTTACATGATGCTGAATTATAATGTGCCTTATAGCAGGTCATACCACCGACAATTATCCCCATTGCCGAAACACACACAACCAAATCGATGGTGGGGCTTTTGCCTTGAGCTCCTCACCATGATTAATTACCATATATACATCATGCAAACGGGGTCAAAACCGGGGACATTACATTCCCCTCCCCCTTAGAATAACACCGTCCTCGGTGTTCCATTACGTATATAAAATACATATACAATTGCACATCAAAATTTCAAAATTGCAGATCTATACCACGTTCAATCATCTACTTTGAACGTTCACGACCAAGCCTCTCGGCTTCCATGGACTTTTCCTGCTGGTTTACAGCTTCCTGCTGATCCCAGAGTCTAGGAACTTTGCGGCTATCGCCTTTATCATGTTCCCACATTGGACAGTCCCGGTGTAAATGATGTCCTCCGCATCTCCAGCATCTCACTGGCTACTTCATCTTGACCTGCTCAATTTCCTTTGAGTCTTCATGCCTGGACCGTTTCCTATCGGGTCGCTTGGACAATTGTCTCATTGCTGATCCACCTCCCTTTCCTTTGCCGATTTCTCCCAGAAGGCTTTTCACCTCCCTTTGCAAACCAATAGAGTCTTGCAAAATCTGGTGGTTCATTTCACTCTGCCTTTTCTGTATCCTGAGCATCTCCCCAAGATTCTCTTGGGTCTTGGCAATCACTTGAAGGAGACTTCCAGCCAAGTCCAACAACTTCTGATCTGCTGCCATGATCAACGTGCACCACCTGGTTTCACTTTTCTCACCTGTGGAATGCACCATTGAAATTCTATCAGACCAAGCATAATATAGATATTAAAATCAGTCAGTTAATTACCCAATTTGCATGACAGTCCAAGCCTCATCAAGGATACTTTCATATCCTTCATGCCTTCCCCCAACAGGCACATGAGCTCATTCATGTCCATTCTTGGGCAGGGAATTAACTATTCTAGCATTCAAAAATTTGCTTAAGCAAATACACACATTTCATTCTCAATCATTCTTGGGAATGTAATGTCCCCGGTTTTGACCCCGCTTGCATGATGTATATATGGTAATTAATCATGGTGAGGAGCTCAAGGCAAAAGCCCCACCATCGATTTGGTTGTGTATGTTTCGGCAATGGGGATAATTGTCGGTGGTATGACGCGCTATAAGGCACATTATAATTTGGCATCATGTAAACACGCACATCAATTAAAATAAACCACAACCAGCTACGGCAGTGCAACGTTGAATGAAAAGGGCATGGTTCCAAAGGATAAGGGGTGGGGGATGTCAAACCTTGGTTAAGGGAAAAACCCATGTGTTTCACCACCTTTGTTGTTTGTCACCTTTTGCCTCATCCAACCTTGTCAACCTCTTTAATGCTTCAGCTGGTGGTTGGGGAGTTATGGCTGAGTGGATGAGGGCATTTATTGATGGGGGAAAAACGTGGGTAAGGAGGCAAGCCATTCCTCCATCTTCTCCACGACTCCATTCTCCCCATGGTCGGTGGTTTTCACGCCCTGTTGCTCACCCTCACGCACAGGTTGCTCTCATGCCTGGTATGTTCACCTCACGCATTGGTCGGTTCATGCTCACGTGCAGGCTGGAATCCGCACGCGGAGGTCGGGTATGTTTTCCTTGTGTTTTTGCTGTTCGGTGCAAAAATTGCACTCACGCACAGACTGGTTGGGGCGTTCTTTCCATGTTAGAGTCGTGCTCACTGTTTTGTCTTGGGGCTGTTGTCTCCCCATGTTTTGCTGGCCATGGTTTTAACCCACGTTTTGGGGTTGCTGTTGATCTCACCCACGTTTTGGGTTGCTGTTGGTTTCACCCACGTTTTTTGTGTTAGCTGTGGTGTCCAAATTCATTTTGGGCCACTGTGGAATCCCAATTTGTTGGCTGTGTTCTCCTCTGTCCATGCTAGGGGTTTGCTTATCCAAAGGGATGTGATGTGCATAGTTGTTGTCGTTCCCATTGTGAAATTGGGCTGCTGTTGTTTCCCTGGTTTGGGATGTTGTGGTTGAGTTGTTTTGGCCACGTTAGGGCCAAGAACAACTCCATGTTGTCCGATTGGACTTGAGCTATGCTCATCCATTGTTTGGGGCAGTCCCCTGTTGTTTACGACTTCTTCTCAAGGCTGGGAAGGGACTGTTTTGCTGCTGGTATGCAGTGGTTGGCCTTTGGGCTGCGTTGGCTTGGCTGATTTGTGGACAGCCTGATAAACCCAACGGTGCTTGCATGTTGTTTTGTGTTCCCTTGGCTATGTATAAGCCTACAATTGACCCTTATTCCGGAGGAATCATGCCCAGCTCGGGGGTGGCAGCGTTGCTGAGAGACTGATGAGCACGCTGGCCTATGGTTGGGTGGAACGTTGCAGCGACGTAGCTGGTTGCGGGCGAGTTCTTCATCAAAAGATAAGTGCTCCTGCTAATTCATCTCTGCAATTTATATACTGTTTCATGAGAAACGATGAACATGTTCAATGTTGGAAATGTTTATGTATGTTTGCTTCCACTATATGAATAAAGACTATGCATCTGTGTATGCTTGTAAGTTTCAATTTCAGCATTTGATTTCTGTCAATGTTCATGGGGCGATTTTCTCGGCTGTGTTGTTGTTCGTCGCGTCCTCTTCGCTGGTTGAGGGACGGGGACGTGACAGAGTGGTACCAGAGCTTCTAGGTTGCAGCAATGGGCCTCTATGGGCCAAGAAGGTGCAGTGACAGAAGGTAGAATTACCTTCTCTGTTCAGCAGAACAGCCGTGAGCAACGAATTCAGAAAAACGGTCTAAGTGTGAGCAGTCGGACCACAGGAGGAAGTGGATTTCCACCGTTGTGGATGAGCTGGAGAAGTTTCTATTCGTCGTTGCGGAAGGTTTCATGATCTTCCCATCCTCCGTTGCGGGCGAATGGCGGAAGTCTCCCATTCGACTGTTGCGGAAGGGTCCACGGAGATAACCTCCGCCGTTGCGGGAGAAACAACGATCTTTCCATCCGCCGTTGCGGACGGTGAAGCAATCTCGCATCCGACTCAAGATCCGTTCGATCGCCGACACCGTAGAAAGATTTAAAATTCAGCTAAGTATGGAACGGTCGGGCCATTGAAGGAAGTGAACTTCCGCCGTTGTGGAAGGATTGGTAAAGTCTTCCGTCCGCCGTTGCGGATGGCGAAGCGATCCTGTGTCCGATCCAAGAGCCATCCGATTGCCGACGAAGAAAGAAATTTTGGGAAATTTGAAAATTTGACTAAGTGTTGGAGAAAGCGGAAGGGAAAGTTGTTCGACGTCCGATGTTACGAGAGTCCGCCGATGTCCGACGTAAGTGCCAAATCGGAAGAGATGGCGAAGTGGGCGTCCACCGTTGCGGACGAATTGGTGAAGCTCCTCGTCCACCGTTGCGGAAGAGTTCTCGAAGTGGAAGAATCCCGGAAGTACCGCCGTTGTGGACGGTGGAGTGATGTTGCATCCGATTCAAAAGTCGTCCGATCACCGACGCCGCCGAAAGGTTGGAAATTTGTTTAAGTATTGGGGCAGTCAGAAGAGTTGGGGAAGTCGACGTCCGCCGTTGCGGGTGAAGAAGCAATGAGGCTTCCGATGGGAAAGTCTTCCGATGTCCGATTTGAGATTCAGCCGACGCCCGACGTGAAAATCGTTCTCCGTGAATGCCGATCGGGAGAAGTTAAGGTCTGGCAAGCCGCCGTTGCGGAAGGATAGAGCTTCCGGGGAGCCGATTCAGCGGCTGGGAGATTGATTTGGGAGCTGACTTCAACTGTTCCCAAAGGGATTTTTCAGCTGTTTTTCAGTGAATTTCAGGGCTGAGGAGGAGAAAAATTGGCAGCGAGCTAATGCGCCAGATTGCACGAAAATCATAGTTTTACAAAAAAAAAAACGAGGGCGCTGCCCTCGACCCGCCCTGCAGGAAGCCACAAGGGGGTAAGCCCCCTTGACCCCCGTCGTCCCCCTGAGACAGTCGCTCTTGAGAGAAGAAGACTCTATGTTTGGGGCAATTTCGTCGAATCTAGAATTCATAAAAGATGAATGATGCAATGGAAGTGTGGTGGCTGAAGTTAACATTCTCGGCCAAAATGCAGCTGTGTGTAAAATCCAAAGGTTTGCTGAAAGTCTTCATTCTTAGAAGGGGTGTGGTTTTCACATCCGAGGTCGGAATGACGCGTGTGAACAGGCGTTGGAAAGCTTATCCAACAAGGAACGAGGATAAGTGACCGGNGTTTGCTGAAAGTCTTCATTCTTAGAAGGGGTGTGGTTTTCACATCCGAGGTCGGAATGACGCGTGTGAACAGGCGTTGGAAAGCTTATCCAGCAAGGAAACGAGGATAAGTGACCGGAATCCGAGCATGAAGTAGCAAAGTGCTAATGATGGCCGCTGATATCAAGTGGACAAACCTGGACAGTTGCATGCCCAGGGGCAACAATGACTATGAAGTCAACCAGCTGCGGTGTGGAAAAGGAATTCCATGAGAAGATGAGGGAATTGAAAGGGAAGTTTTCATTAAACCCTATCTTGCTGAATTTAACTACATTTCCTAAGTTTATACTTGAAATGCATGAGGATATGCATTGCATGCATAGGATATTGCATGTTGGTAAGAATATTGAAAAAAAAATATATATGTATAATGAACCACTAATGATAATCATTGCTTTGATGTTGGCATTAGTGGCAAAACCAACGATGACATGGACCCGGATGAATATGTTGCTAATGCTGATGAATGAGACTAGCAACCCTATGGAGAAGGGATAAGGCAACGAGTCCATAACAAAAGTTGGTGAGAAAATGTTTCAATCTCCTACAAAGGACCAACCAAAGTGGTCATGGTAAGGGCGTAAGTAAGACCCATGCAGGTAAGAGTTTGCTTATGACAGATTCCATGGATTGGTCCAGGTAAGAGACGTCATACCATGTGAATGTTGGAATGTAGAAAGGTGTCATGCCTATACATGTTAATGATATTGATTATAGTAATGCATCCTATATGAGGTAGCCATGGTTAGGCCATGGTATGGTTGAATGCATAAGTATTCCTGACTCAATGCAAGGTAGAGTTGAATGGACATGCATTAAGAAGATTTTATGAATCTTGTTGTTATGCATGCCTATGAAGGGTGTGAATGACTAATTGCATAAGTGTAGGTGCAATGTTGTGATGTATGGCATGAATGCATTGAGATGAATGCATGTGGTATGCGGACTAACTAATGACTGAAATGATGAATTACTGATAATTCTGGAACGGTTTCAAAGGATGTTATGGATGCAGGATAGTCATGAGCAATTGGCTGCCAGAAATGCTCTATTGAAGAGCAAGGTGGTATGAATGATACGCCTGTGAAGTAAGGGTATCTAAACTTTCATTTAAACTGCATGAATGATATGACTATACCTTGCAATGTTAGTATGATAATGCTTGCATGAAGTACATGAGCTTTGAGAACACTGAAGTGACTAACCTTCGAAGTATTTGAATTTTATAAATTCTGAAGATGCTTCAGTGACGGTTGTAGCAATGAGATAGTATATGCATCTGTACTTACCAAGTGTTTGGTTGATGGAAGCTCATGTTTCAGGTAGATTCTTTCGAGAATGGAATTGAAAGGTAAGACCCTGACCAATGCCAGAATCTACCATGTAAAAGAGCTTGTTAAATTTGAATTGTGAATTCCAAATATTGCTGACAACTACTAGTCACCATTGGCTTGCATAAGCTTGTGTTTGGATGTTGAAGCTTGTGTTTCAGGTAGATTATTTTGAGAACGGCATTGAGAGGTAAGGTCCTGACCAATTCCTGAATCTACCATATGGTATGCATAATAGGTTGTTAGGATTCGAATTGTGAATTTCGGATTTGAGAAATTGCTGACAACCACTAGCCAT
>LPNX010681724.1:130907-145413 GCA_001517045.1 Pseudotsuga menziesii | reverse complement strand
TGCATAATCATATTCAATAATGAACCTTAAAACATCTTCTAGACTTCCTCTTTGAATAAAACATCATTTTTCTTTGTCACAGAGGATTAGAAATGTGTAATCCAGGTGTTAACACAATCCCTCTCCCCTCATGTTGTAAATGGTGCTAGCTTAATGGAAGAGCACCTGCATTCCAAGCAGGACGATGGTGGTTCGATTCCTCCGTTCCCTAACATAAATTAAGACATGATTTAAATCTTATTGATAATATAAATATTGTAAGATATCTATATTTTCAATAAAAATATGCTCTTTTCAATTAAACACATTGTTCAAATACTTCATAAATAAATAATGAACACTTGCAATAATTAGTTAAGTTGGTTTTCCCCCTTTCCTCCTGTATATTAAAAGAATCAAACCCTACTGCACTAATGCTATTCTAGTTCATAATTAATTTTGATTGTTAAAATAAATAATATTAATAAATAAGGGAGGCTTTACTAACATCAATATCATTAAATAAATTTATAGGTAAGAAATTTCTCACGTTAATCTATAATTCATAAAATAAACATTCATCAGCTTAGTTTTTAATACACTACCACTGCCACTACCAACAACAACAATAAATTATGCTGCTATTTTAATTCATAATTTATTTTAATCATTACAAGGGTAAAACTTAGACTTTAAAGTTATAAAATATTTTCTTGTTTTGATTATAAGTGGTGTGAACTTCCAAAAATAAAACAACATACTCATCAAAGACACAAATAATTACCACGACAATATTTCTAATTGTTGTAGTAACAAATACAATGTTGGTATTAAGTCATAAAATAATTTAATCAACTTAACATTAAATACAAACTATAAATAATATTACTAGACATTATGTAAGGATTCAAAGTCTATGACTTTCTTCATTTTGAAAGAACTCAATCTAGCGGAAGTTCTAAATTCTAGATCGACTAAATAATTACAAATTTAATGAAATCTGTGTTATTACATTGCTTATGAGGGGGGGAGGGAGTTAAAGGAGGGAGAGGAAGGTGTGGAGGGAATCATGGGAGGGAGGGATGGGTACGATGACGATGATGACTATGATAACGATGATTATGATGATGATTACGAGGAGGAGGAGGAGGATGACTATAATGGTAATTATAATGGCGATTATAATGATGAGGATGAGGATGATGACTATGATGCTGATGATGAGGAGGAGGAGGAGGAGGAGGACGATGATGATGATGATGATGATGATGATAATGACAATGATGATGAACAATGATGGTGATGATGATGATGATGAGGATGAGGATGAGGATGAGGCTAATGATGATGATGATAATGAGGATCATGATAGTGATGATGATGATGACGATAATGATGATGATGACGATGACAATGATGGTGGTGATGATGAGGATAAAGGTGATGATGAGGATGATGATGATGGCGAGGATGATGATGAACAATGATGGTGATGATGATGATGATGAGGATGAGGGTGATGAGGATGCGGGTGATGAGGATGATGATGATGATTATGATGACTATGATGATGATGATAAGGATGAGGGTGATTATGATGATGATGATGATGATGATGAGGATGCGGGTGATGATGATGATGAGGAGGAGGAGGAGGTTGACGACGATGATGGTGAGGATGATGATGAGATTGATGATGGTGATGAATATGATGATGATTATGACTATGATGATGATGATGGTGAGGATGAGGATGAGGATGATGATGATGATGATGATGATGACGATGATGATGATGGTGATGACGATGACGATGAACAATGATGGTGATGATGACTATGATGGTGATGATGAGAATGAGGATGATGAGGAGGAGGAGGAGGAGGAGGATGACTATGATGATGGACATTAGGATGAGGGTGATGATGACAAAGATGATGAAGAGGATGATGATGACGACGATGACGATGACGATGAACAATGATGATGATGATGATGATGAGGATGATGATGATGAGGGTGATAAGGATGATGGTTAGGGTGATGATGATGATGATGAGGACGATGACGATGATGAGGATGATGACGATGATGATAAACAATGATGGTGATGATGAGGATGAGGAGGATGATGACTATGATGATGATGATGATGATGATGATGATGATGAAGACGATGACGATGATGATTAACAATGATGGTGATGAGGAGGAGGAGGATGATGACTATGATGACGATGTTGATGATGAAGATGAGGATGATGACTATGATGACGATGAGGAGGAGGAGGAGGAGGAGGATGACTATGATGATGAGAATGAGGATGATGATGATGATGATGATGATGATGACGGTGACGATGGTGATGAACGTTGATGGTGATGATGATGATGATGATAATGAGGATGAGGGTGGTGATGATGATGATGGATATGGGGAGTCTTAATGGTATTATAATGGGAGAAGGATGCCATTACTCTTTTTTACTCTTGTACCAAATTAGTTAAAAAACAACGCATGTTCGGTATAATGCATATGCGATATAAATCACATATGGGCTATATTGCATATGCACTATGAAGTGCATATGCGATATAGCACATATGTGATATGAATAATCTATAATGCATATGCGTTATAACGCATATGCGTGTTTTAAAAATTTAAAAACTCGGTGGGAATAAGGTTTGGCATTATGTTTGGAATTAGCTTCGGACTACCGACCCTATTGGCTAGGACATAAAAACCAGGGCTATTGCCTGTCTTTTAGAAGTCTATCAATATGCTCAGTTTCGATGGCATGTTTTTCTTTGACAAACACAGTGTTTTTTTTATGAAATTTTAGAATATTGTAGAGTACGATCTTAGGATTATGAATATGTAATTTTTTACTTTAAATGTATGTTTTAATTATTTATAATTATTTTTCTAAATAACATGGGTTAGTTTTCAAAAATAGATACATCAATTGTTTTTTATATAACTTTTGATTTCCTTCACCATTTTCCAAGAAATCTATATGGTGCACTAGGAGAGAGCCAACTCTACAATATTATATATACAAATAAGGGATTTCATTCATTTTTGTCTATAAAATGTTGCACCCGCACAAAACGTTTTAATTTCAATATTTTTTGACTTCAATAATTTATAAAAAAAATAATTCATCAAACAATATGAAAAAATAGTGTTGCACTAGGACCATATGTCCTTTACATGTTTGCAAGATTTTATACAAAATTGACACCATTTACCTCATATATTGTTTCACCTGCACAAACATACATGTTATGATGTGTAGAAATTTTAAAAACCCAATTTAACGGAAACTAAATTTATAATCAATTACACACATTTTTTCTGTGAAAATGTTATATATTATGAAAACTGATTCAATTACCTATCTTTTGTCTTTTTACTTCATCTTCAAATACCTTAGGAAAATACCCCTAATTCTGACCTAAAGTCACACGTTCCAGGTTTTTCAGTATTATGTGGCACCTAAAGTGTCTTTAAAGGATTCCATGATTGTGCATTAGCCCAATTGCAATTCAACATTTTCCAAATAGATCCTACGGTACTAGAATCATTCACAAGAGATAGAGTAGGAACATGGCACCAATGCTGGGAAAACAAAAGTGGAGAAGTTGTTCTTTCCAACCAATTCCGAGAGAATCCAAATTAATTGCTCCAGAACCCTCGAGCCTGTTCGCTGAACCACAAGAGAAAAATATCTTAATGCCCAATCTCTTGAATTATACATATTTTAATCCCCGTCCAATGCTAGCCTCGTGATGCTCATGGACATACTATTAAATACTATTTTTCCTAGGACTTGGTCATTTATGAACCTCGTGCTCTTTAGCAACTCAACTAAGAGTGCAAACTTGATTTTGGGGAATGATGCCTCCTACATCTTGATTTCTCACCTAGTGGTCTCTGCCACTTGTAATTTTCCTCCTATGGTTCAACAAACACTCTTTAACAGCTATATCCATTTTCATTCCCTTTTAGCACATTTTATTAAATAGGGAATGTTTTATTACAAATTTTTTTATTCTTGACTTTCCTCTCAAAGAATAATAAAATAATAAACAAGGTATTTTCCAACATAATAACAAGTCATTAATTCAGGTGGTAATACATTTCTAGTGGTGAAGTCGCTCACGGTGCATCTTAAAGGACATCTACCCCAGTGTGCCATGATTAATGTTACCAGTTTGAGGCTGATAATGGAACACCATTATCCAAAAAAAAATACCTATGTAAGTTTCTGCTATAACATTTTCTATTAAGTGATCCAATTTGACGTTCAATATTATGGATTTTCACCCAAACCCTTATCTCATGGTTTCATAAGGCTACATGTTGTAGCATTTAAAACCACATTTTCCTTCAACAACCAGTTGCGCTGATCACTGCAATTGGATTTGAGGGATTTGAAAAACCACAAGAGATCGAGTTCTTTGCATATTTATTTGAGAGAAAAGGCATGGGATTCAGGGCACTCACTCGATCCTAAATGCAGGATGAAATGATCAAAGTAGCCGAGTGCAATATTGCTTATGAGCTCTCCAATGAGAATTTTGATTCATATGCCCTGTCAGAGACGATTCGGTTTGTTCAAGCTGATTATTAAGACCCGTAGGACTACCAAACTATTTCTTTCCATCCCTATGATATTGAGCAATGCTGTAACAAATGTTAAATACGCTCGTGGAACATTCATGTTTCTTGGAACCCAGACATTTCCTCACTGCATATTTTATGAGTATGTTTCATATCTAGATAAGTAGTTTGGAACTCTTGGTTGTGGTGGCATGGCTTATGTTATGGGAAACTCTGGAGCGTCTTAGAACTAACATATGTACTCGCATTCTGTTTATGACTTTACATATGAGGTTTCTCTAAACGGGACTTTACACTAGAGATGTGAATGACCAAGTTGGAACACAGACCGACTTCTCTATTTACTAGGATTAATATTATTCTGCAATACAAATGACGCTTGAATCCGGTATATCCATAATTATCCCCGAGGAAAAAATATGTGATTTTGAATTTAATCAATGCTCGTACTCCATGAATTGTATTTAAGGACCAACTCTTTTTACCATTCATGTAACTCATAAGGATGGTTTCAGTTATGCAAGCTTTGAATCTATGGGTTATGATCCCAACGATTGTGATTTGGAAGCACTGGTGGAGAGGGTATTAAGTTGTTTCATCCCTTTGATATTCTCCATTGCAGTTCGTATCGATGTTGGAACGTGTCAATCTTAATGGACGAAACCAATTTCCCCACAAAGGTATATTTGTGAAATATTAAGTGAACAAAAGATTGCGGGGCATGAGTAGGGTTGTATATTACATTTATAGAATGAGCAATGATGATTCTGTCATGCCTTCGTTTGCATTGGAGAGGAAAGTTGAAGAAAATGATTATCTGTTGAGGTTTTATGCACAATGGTTATATATGTTCTACCCTTCGTCACACAGTGGGATCCAGGTTTTTGGAGAACTGTATATTCTACATAGTGCAGTTTATTATTGTCGGCATCCCTCAGGCTAAGTTGGTATGCTATAATGGTCGTAGCTAGTATGTTTGTGTACATTTGAGAAAAAATATTGATAGGTTTTGTATTTGGATTTTTTTGGAAATTTCTTATTAATAATAAATTTGATATTTTATATATTTAAAAGTTAAAAAAAATATTTTATTTTTATTTTTTAATGCACTATGTATTTTATAATGTAAATATATTTTTATTGGTATATATATTATTAGTTTTTAAATATTTTTTCAAATAATAGTGATAATAGATGTTTTATTTTGAATTTGAAAATTTTATCATAAAATAATATTAATAGTACACCATTTTTTCCATCAAATTTATTTACTATATTGTTAGAAAATAGTATGTCTAAAGAATGGATTAGAGTTGAGCCCAATCACTTGAAAAATCAGTGGTTACTTTCTTTCTTTTTCTTCATTTTGGTATATGACAACTGCTTGCGACATTTTTCTAATTAAAAAGATATTAAAATATTGTATATTTTTATTCATCACCAAATTAAAAATTTCAGGACTATCGACAATTTCAATAACCCATTAATCCTTCTCCATGTAAAATTTGTAGTCTTTGCTTCAAAAATCTTATTGAAAAGCCTCTTTCTTATGGTACATAAATGAGTCACCTACACCTAACTTGTTGAATACCCACCATGTATACAAACACATTTATAAAAAATAAAATCATTAAAATATTGAAGACAACTACTAACCTTAGAATCATAAACATTCAAAATTACAATTATTACTTTGCAACATTTTTCCATCAAAACATATTGTGTGCAATACATAAATACAATATTGACCCAATTTCAAAATAAAAATTTGTTAAAAGATATTGAAAATAAAATGGTAGTAAAAACAACACTTTACCATTTATTCAATCTCCCCTTCTATATCTTAACTCTATTCCCGTATAAACCTAATTTAATAAAGTCAACAATATGCACATATTTTATACACATACTAGTGCATCCAATGACCCATTGTTTGCCTTGTTCCTCATTTACATGTTTTCTTAAATCACAAAATATAATCACCACTGTGAATTACTACTATTAGTTGACATTTCTTCATGATATGATGTTTGAATATCATGTGATACTAAGACTAGTTGGATTTTAGTCTTATTAATTTAATTTGGATTTAATTTATGAATGTGTATATGCCCTACCTCTTTATATTGAAAATTATGGATTTCAAGGAGGAAACATTTGTTTTTATTATTTTTTTATATCTCATTTGTTTTTATTATTTTTTTGAGATATAAAAGAACCCCTACACAATGATTTAATTTTTTGGTTTATAAAGTTGTGCATACATTAACCCCCCTTTGGATTCAAACATTTTACATTCAAGCACACACCATAACAAACCAAGAATCTTTAGGTGTATAATCTACTGCCACATGGTGGTCTTCTTGCAAGTAAACATAATCAAGCTTCTGCAAATGCATTAGGATCTCAAGTCACATCCATAAATGTTGGGTGTTAAACTAAATAAGCTTGGGGTAGTCCACTCTTACTAGACCAAGAAGCCTCACATGGAAAAAGAAAAGAGAGATTATGGAGTATGGAATCCTATTAAGTTGTCGCTTGAGGAAGCCCGCAAGCGACACAAGAATGAGATGAGAATAACTTTGCTTAGATCCTTCAACGAATGCCAATGAGAGTGGATACACTTTTAAATAGTATCCATTTTAAAGGTGTAACACGCTTTAAGGTACAAGTTAATTTTGAGATTCCTTTATTTAAAATCCAATAGATGGATATGTTTTGGAGAAATTCTTAAATCTATTATATGGTTAAATTACTTTATTCATTTTTTTTCAATGTAAGATCACATTTTCACCCCTTACATCTCTTCCTATTGTCAAACATTGGTGGGATAGTTACTAATAGAGACATTCCAAATATGAGATTACAAGATACATGACAAAACACACCTTGGAAAATCTGTCAATGCATTGAAGGAGAAAGTCTACCTTGCCACAAACTATGATGACCAATACATGAGATAGACAACTTTTCACTTGAGCAGAGACCAAACAGTGTTAAAATTACCAATATATTCCATACCTTGTGCTCGATTCTAGGTATCCAAACAAAGATGGATTTCCTAGACACCTCCTCATTTGGATTTTCTTGTCGAAATGCTTTTCAAATTGAAAAAAATATAAGCAAAATATGAGCAAAAGTTTTGGCCTACAATTCAATTGCAAACAAATTATGGTAAATGTGGCCCTAACTCATAGAACGAAGGATCAATAAAGGTTAGAGAACCATTCCAAGACACATGCAAATAAATGTAATAGAAATTTGAAGAATACTGGAAAGTGGTGTGAGTTCCACAAAATCCCTTATCACAACATCGATGAATTCCACTCAAAGATGCCATTGATGGTTGAGAATAAAGACTCAACTTTGAAACCTATATTAGACACTAACTAGAATTGAATAACTTAAAGAAAATCTTTGGCATCAAACCTAGTTCTACCATTGAAACTACAAAGATACAACCATAACAGATTCAAGAGGAGAGTGAATTCCTGGCATCTTTACCATGACTAAACCCTATACTGAGATTCACCTTAAATGGAAGACTTCATACCAATGGATTCCTCAACGAATAGTCTCAAATCAATTGGGATATATTTTATGGGTTTCTAATTTCATATCATATTTTTTTTTAAATTTCTTTTCAAACTTAAATTACAAAAACATGTCCACAACTTCGAATTAATGCAAATAAAATTGAATAAAATAAAAATCTCTCAACCAAAAAATTTCAAAAGGTATATATTCCGCACATCAACGTGTCCTCTCCAAAAGAGTATTTATTTTTATTTTTCATTTTTTGTAACGAGTTGGTCGCACGAAGTTGTGTCCACTTTTTTGTGCCAGCACAAATTTCATAAATGCGCGATCATTGTGGATTTCATAAATGTGATTGCCTTGTTAGGTTTAGGCTCGGTGAGACCTGAGCATCAAACCATAGCTAATCATAAGAAACACATATGCATTATAATGATTATAATAAAGAGTTTTAAACTCCATTTTTAAATGATGGTGGACAATTTTGTAACGAATTATAATAAAGAGGTTTAAAATCCTTTATCAAATGATGGTGGCTAATTTTATAAGGAATTATGTGGATATTATTTATACATGGTGTATTGCATAAACTACCAAATGAAAAATTTATATAAATGATTCTTTAGAGGCTTATTTGAATTTTACATTGAATTGAAATGAGTAGATCTTTATTTCAAAGTTGGAAAATATATGATGTGTTAGGGCTTTTGAATGAAGGATACAAGGATTATAAAGGTTTTCTTACATAGATGCTTCGAACACGATCATTAAGAACCTAGTTAACATTAAGATATTACACTTTTCTCTTTATTACTGATGCACGCGAGAGCCAGGGGAATAGGCACCTAGAGACCTGCCCAGAAGGAAGAGCTTTCGTACTTTCCTGAACTTGATTTTATGCCATGTGGTGATGTTTGGTGTGATGATGAATCCGGGGTGTCTGTCCAAGTTGTATTGCATGTACTTGTGTTCTTTTTTCTTTGTGTTGTGTAGTGAGGAGCTCTAGCACCTCTTGTGACCGACTCTAGTGAGGACGAGGACTTCCATATTTGATTCTAGGAGTTCTGACTCTGGTTCTATGTATGGTTCCCTTTCTTCTAGTTCGGTGTACTCATCATGTGCGGCCTACTCCCTTGGGAGCTGACTCATTTATTTAATCGGATGAAAGGAAGGGTATCAAGATAGCTTTATCCGGTTCGATCTGGTATGGGAAGGGATAAAACCAACGGAAAGGGAAAGGAACGTACTTCACCCCTAACTTAGAAATTTTTTAATGGTTCTTCCTTAAACATGCCCTTTATTGATATAAAGAAAATTGTAAATTTTTTGTTGACTTTGAAATATTATAAAATATTAAGCTAAGAAGTTAGAAAAGATAACAAATATGTTTTGAAAATAATAAAAATAATAAATATTATATTTTACAAAACATTGTAAATCGCTTTTCTTGGTATAAAGAAAGTTGCAACGTTTAAGTATTACAAATATTAGGATTAGAAGTTAGAAGGATGATAACAAATATGTTGCAAGGAAAATAATAAATATTACATTCCACAACACATTGTAAATTGATTTTATTCATACAAAGAAAGATGTAAATTTTTGTAATACTTTTAAATGTTACAAAATATTAGGATTAGAATTTAGAAGGAAGATAACAAATATGTTCCAAGGAATATAATTATTATTATATTTTAGAACACAGTAATTAATGGATCAAAATTTACAAGATGATGCCAGTCTCACAAACTTTATATTTGTAGATCCAATCGCTCTCAGAAGATCATAACACCTATTCAAAAGATCCACTTCATATCAATGAATTAGAGTGCTATCCATAACACCAAGAGGAATTAACATCATGCATAATGTGATTGCAATCACACCATGTGTTCAGAAGACATTACTTTTGTTTTATAAATAGGTAGTGAGATCATATTCAAGTGCCACATAACCAAGTGGCCAAATAATAATAGTCCTAGTTCTATAGTGGATATTGTCCTCTTCCATTTGCTTAACAATATGCACTCTACCAAAATTTTAGGACCTCTTTTTCATATCCTCTTGTTCTATTATGATCTATCTATTGTGTTGTCATTCCATGTCACTTTAATATTGATAACATTAGTATGCAACTTCTTCCAATGATTGGATTTTTTCACTAGCTTTAACCACTAGGGATTCAAGGACCTCTTTCCCATATCCTCTTGTTATATTATGATCTATCTAGTGTGTTTTCATTCCATGTCGCTTAAATTTTGATACCATTAGCAAGCAACTTCTTCCAAAGATTGGATTTTTTCACTTGCATTAAACATAGGGTTCTACAATAGTTAATGTCTTTTTCCTTTTTATGATGAACATAAAGTTTAGCCACCACAAAATTAAATGCATGAATTAATTTGAAACATACCAAGATTTAAATGTAATTTTTTTAAGAAGGAAAGCACAAAATTTAGCAATCATCAAACTTAAATGGAGTGATATTTAGAAGTTTCCATGCTTTTAATGTAATACACACAGTTTAGCAATCATGAAATTATTGAGGCCATATTTTTCTACAATAGTCAAAAGCTTCCCAAGCTTTAAATGCAATTTACTACTAAGCATAAATACAAAGTTCAGTGGGACATGAAGAAAATTTACCAAGTTTTAAATGTTATACTTCATTTTTACATTGTTGAACTTGATGTAAAGTTATTGAGGTCCTTTACCTTCACTTTCTCATTAATGTTTTGTTTCCAATATTTTTACTATGAGGAATACTCATTGTTAACATTATGTAATGTTTCAATAATTGTATCTTGCATATGCGAAACTTTCTTTTTGGAATAGCTTCGATGTTCGATAGAGCTTCTCTAATTTATTTTTTCTAGTTTTGCTATTTGGTGTATTTCTTTATATAACAAAAGAAGTGCACTAATAATTGAAAATATTCAAATTCATTTGTTCTGCATTTCTATGTTCTATAGATGATTTTAAAATAGAATATCCAATTTTTGAACTCATATATGCTCGGACTAGCTTCTCAACGTATAAGTGAATATGGAACCCAGTATTAGAAATATATAATGTGTGATATTTTACTATAACATCACTGCAAATAATAAGAAATTAGAAAAAGTTCTTCAAGGTTGAGACCTTGTTTTTCCTATAATTAAATTCATTTAAGAACAAAATGCCAAAAGAGTGTAAAAAATAGAATGGAAAATGACAAGCTCCAATTGAATCCATGGAAATTGTGGCACCAACCACTATTAAAAATATGTATTTTATCACTTTGCTATGATTTATTGACAATATTGTAATTTTAATACAAGGTATTTTTTTTTGTAGTGTTTTTAACTAAGTTTCAATCTCGTTAATCAAATAATTTTACATTTTATCACTACCTTTTTTTAAAGCTTTGATAGCACTTATATCATTTTTTAATGCTTTGGTAGTATTTATCTTCTTTGCAACAATGCAGATTCCATGCATTGATTTATATTCTTAAACCCGTGGTTTTTATACTGCACTTGCATTTTCCTTTGATCTCTCATCTATTTACTTGCTTTCTGTATGAAGTCATTAACATATATTTTTGGAAATTGTTGATACCCTCATGCAATTAGATCATGTAGAAGACATTGCCACATCGTGGCTCTTGTTTATTTATCAAGTATGTTGCTAGTTGCATTTATTGCATTTTCTTAATTTTGGACTTTAGAAAGGATAGATTGGTCTTTTCTCTCGAGAGTCCTATCAAAGGTGATAATTGACTAGAAAATCTTGTAGGATTCCTCAAGTAACCTATATGCTTTTGAAGCTCATGCTGATCCCACATATGACGAACATGGATTTGAAAGGTTAAGTGTAATTTATGATAATAATAATAAAATTATACATAGAGCTTGATAAATGGTGAAAATAATATAGGTTGTAAGTTGGTAAAGGTAACTCAAAATTATAAATATTAAAAATGCATATAGTAAGTTGTTTAATGTAAAATTATATAATAACAATAAATTTTCTTATCATTAAAAAATAATAATTTATTTTTTATAAGTTGAAATTCAACAGTTAAACAAAATGAGTTAAAAATGATAGTTTTTTATTCTTTGATGAGTTAAAATCCAACCATCTAATAAAAATAGAGAAATAGATTTTAAATGCAAAATAGATTTAGTGAATGCAAAAAAAACATAATATCAAGTTAAAAAAACATATGATGATCAAATCCCACCCCCATGTCCTCCTAAGATTTCAATTCTGAATGGGTGTGGCACATTGGCATCTCTTGATATGAAGTGACTTCTTGTAAAAGGAGGTCACTAGATCAAATCCCAATAGTTTTTACCTGTGTCCCATGCCTTGCGAGCGGGTGTGGGGCACCTAGGGGTATAGTCGTAGCAAGAATGGATCCCTGGACCCCATGTCTTGCGAGTACCATCCCAGTCTCAATTGTCGATTCCCCCAGTAAAAAATTGAAAAAACAGATGTTACAAGACACACCTTGTTGAAACAAAGCTATACTCAATGGAATTGGAATCCTTGACAATATTAATGTTGCGTGGATAGAAAATTGAAGAGTGAGATATAGAATAAGCATTCTTCTAATTGCAAAATAGATGCAAGACAACATAGTGTGAAGTATGAGAACTAAGTATATCCAATAACATATCAAGGCTTATTCAACAAATGCAAAGTTGCATGATAGTGAGTGTAACATCTCCATTCCTCAATTCTACCAGCATGAGGGAACATTATCTAATTCTGGGATTCTATATTTATTTTATAGCAATAGCGTATTTGTATGCATATTTTTCTATACTCTTTCTCCTCTAGCTTCCCTCTCCTTGCTACAACAAGTAGGTCTTTTTGACTAATTGGTTGGTAGCATACTTGTTTTGGAAAAGCATTTCAATCTAGTTTCTCATTATTGATTGATGAGACTATGATTTTATGATTTTAGTATTGATTTCAAATAACATTTTAATGTCATATTAATTGATGAGACTATAATGTTAATAGCCTTTTCAAATAGATGTGAGATGTTTAAATTCTAAGATACCTCATTATTTCAGGTGAAAAAAATTAGATAAAAGTTTCAATTACTATAACTATAAACCAGAGAGATTGTTCTTTGGAAGTAGTTAATTGAAATGAATAAAAAGTGAATTATAATATATATAGACAATGTTATTAGATTGTTTTGACTAATAATTTCAAGAAATTTAGATTCAAATTACTATTAAGTATATTAAGTACATTCTATGATTGAAAAAACATATGTTTGAAAAACCATAATGTTAAAACCACTTGCAACATTATAAACTTGATTGTAAATAAAAAACCTTAGCTTAAAACTAAAAACAAAGACAATAATAATTATATTAATACTATAAAGACATAAATTTAAGATATTTTATAATAATAAAAACATTATAATTTATAAAATATATATTTATTCAAATTTACCAAGTACATTTATATAACTTGAAATTTAAATTGAAATTACTACTAAACATTTTATATTTGAAAAAACATGCTTTGAAACGAATTGCATCCTTATAAGTTTGACTATAAACAAAAGTGTTAGCATTTAAAACTAAAAACAACCACAACAATAATTATATTAATAAATCTTAAAAATATAAATTTAACATATTTTATAGAAAAAAACATTATGATTTGTAAAACATATATCTATTCAAATTTCAAAATACATTTCCATTACACATTGTTAATGTTTTTTTCAACAAAATATGTTAATATAATAAAAATTATATTAATATAATTACTAATGTATCCTTTAATATAATAAAAAAACACATTAAAATAATTATTAATATATCCGTTAATATAATAAAAATAACACTAATATATACAATAAAAATTACATTGGTAATTATATTAATGTATCCTTTAATATAATAAAAAAACACATTAAAATAATTATTAATATATCCGTTAATATAATAAAAATAACACTAATATAGTAAAATTACATTAATAATTATATGAATTAGGATTTTATCTTAAAATATAAAATAAAACTTTGTATGAAAACTTTAAAAAAAAATCTTTTAACAAACTTAATGGCATACATGGTAATTGCACGGCTGCCAAATGCAAACAGTAGGTTCGTAGTCTTAGTGAGAAACAACTCCATAAACGGATTTGCTATGTCATATTTGGAAATGGTGCAAATATAAAGAGAGAACACACTACACAACACAACGATCCTTAACAGAATCAAGTTTATGTGAAGTTGCAAACATGAAGATTTTTACTTTTTCTAATCGGTAGGGGAAGAAAGCAACTATTTAATATCAAATGATGCACAAAGTGTTCATTGCATGGAGAATAGTTATGACG
>LPNX010681724.1:99712-129581 GCA_001517045.1 Pseudotsuga menziesii | reverse complement strand
TATATATATATATATTTGCATCAGCTCGTTGGGTGGTGCAAATAAAAATGGATTGTTCTAGCGTGACCTGATCATGCCTTCGAGATGGAAGGTTATCTTTCACCGATCGCATCATGCGTCTGCCGTGGGGACACAACGACAACCTTTATGTGGCCTCACCAAAAACATGAACTGACAATCATGCGCTTCGCGCTTACATTCAAAACATTTTGGCACTCACTATCAAACAACACTCGAAAGTATTAATTTCCATTTAATTATAAATTAATCGTGATACTGATTGATGATTAATTAATTAATATATAATCAATTTTAATTAAGTGATTCATCTTAAATCTGGATCTACAAAGCAAAGCATTATTGATGATTAATTAATTCATATATAATCAATTTTAATTAAGTGATTCATCTTAAATCTAGATCTACAAAGCATCAAGAGAGATACAATTTTTTGAGGTGTATTTTTTTTTAATCTAAAATTTTTGACATGTTCATACAAAATTATAAACCAAGAATTTTGATCCTTCTCGTGCTTGGTATATCACTATTTAATATCTATGCTTGTTTTAATTTTTTTTTAATTTTATAAGCTGTAATGTATTTTTTAATTATATTTCATTTGGTTTTAATTTTTATTTTATATTTTTATATGAATTTTTTAGTTACTTTTTTTGTAGTGTAACATTACCTTACTTCACAACATCTTGGTCATACTAGATTGTAGATCATCTAGCTACTCTTGGTTCAATAATCAATAATTAACAATAATTAATTAAATATATATTGAAATTCTTTATAAAATATGCAACAATAATTAATTATATATTGAAATTCTTTACTGTGCATAGATCCATCTTAAAATCCATAGAAAGTTATTTAATATCCAACTTTAAAATCCATTATTTATAGCTTCTCTAATAACCTTTCAATATCATTGAGATATTTAAAAAAAATCATATATAAAGTGGAAAACCTAGAATAGATAAGTTACTAATTTATATAATAATTACAAGTTTGTTAAAAAAATTATAATGTTTTAACATAATAATAAAAATTAGAAATTATAATAAATATAATGAATATATATCATTATATTTTTATTCTCTTGTAAAAATATCATTATATTTTTTATAAATAAATTATTATTAAAAATTTGAATAAAATATTTTATTATTACACCAAGAAGAGAAAGGTTCTCTACACCAAAAATAAAAAGTAAGTAAAAAAATTCAAGTCATCCCTATAAAGTTATAAATAAATAAATAAAATTTACTTTATTGCAAGGAATACTAGAATTTACTAGAAGGTACTTAGAACAATGGTTTTACTAAAAATTTTCTTATTGTGAAATTTTTGTTATCATGCTTTTAATTTATCAATTACTTGCTTATTTGGATTTTTGTCATCATATCATTAGTTTTGTGACATATCACTTTGTCAACGTCATTTGTTTATTTCTTAACTTGAGTCGCCCAAGAGAAAGACTCAAGGTCTTACTTAGTCAGTTTCACTAAAAACATGTTTTTTTTCCATTTTATTCAATGCAGGTTTCAAGGCATCTCAACAAACAACTTAAAAGGTTTGCACTAAGTAAAGACACTGTTAGGAGACAAAACGAGGTACACTTAACTTTTGATAATTTATCAAGGTTTAAAACTATAAACTATCACAAGGATTCAGGCTTCAAAGTTTACCCAACTATAATCCTACACATGTAGGTGGAAGATATATATTATAAGATTCGAGGCTCTTAGGTTTGCATCGATTTTCTTAGGTCCTAGCAAGGCGTTTTTCATACCATACAAGTTCTACGTTACGTTAAACTAAACTAAAACTCCAATCCTCTCGGAGTACAAAAAGCCGAAATCTATGAGGTGACATTTGAACAGCTCGCAACCAAAAATTGAAATCACGTTAATACCTTCAAGTACTAAGAAATATTTGTTTTTAAAACATATAACAAGGATATGTCACGTCCTCAAGTTGTCAGCCATTGGGAGGTGGGTAAAACCCTAGAAATTTTACGGAGCTTTTAACAAAACACAAGTTTGGTGTTTGGACAAAAAAGAAGGATCAATGGTTACCTCATTCCTTCGAAGACCCTTGGTTGCATTACCATATGGCTACACTGTCTGCAACCTCAAAAATTGGCCTTCGTCCGAAACCTGCACTAGTTTATACTTGACAGAGGGGCTTTCCCGTCTTATTTCCTTGGTGACAGAAGTTCAATGAACGACAGGAAGAAAAACTATTGTCCACACTATTATTGTTTCCCATTTTATGTTCACGGGTATAAGTTAAAATCTGAAATTCCATACTGTGTATTGTGTGTGCAGAGAGACCTTTGCGACAAAAGGCATGGCTTGGACTCTTGCCGAGGACTCTTTCCACCATCGTGAAAGTTTTGTTGTTGGTATTTAATGGAAGATTAGGAAATAGTTTGTATAATTTATACCCAAAATTTACTTGGCATACTGTGTCGTGTTATGCTTTCTAGTTTCCCGATTGTAATAGAGTGGTGTTTTTTAAAATCCCTTAGCTACATAGTCATGAATATTTTACTGTTTAAGTTTTAATTTACTTTTGTTTTGTCCCGATCTTTACTCTCTAATTATTCAAGAACATAGTCTGTTTTTACTTGTTATTTAAAGTTCCACCATCTTTTTTTATCCAACGGTCAAGCCGTCAGTTATATAAACTAATATGGTTGTAAAAGATTAAAATGTTTTAGGGTTTACATTCTAAGATGCTATGGGTCTTTTATTCTCCATTTCTAATCATACTATTAGAACAATTAAACCCTAAGCTTGTTCTTGATCTATGAACTCGATTGTACCATTCTAGGGCCTAGTTGTTTTTTTAAGTCTAAAGCAAGGTATTTTTTAAGGATTCTAATATTATACTTAAGTATAGTATTCTAGGAGATTGTTTTGGATTGAAAAAACATGTTTATAGATAGGTAGGAGAATATTAAATATGAAACATAAAATTGACACAAAAATGTGTAAATTTTGGCGAATATTATGATAAAAAAAATATATTCTATGTAAATATAGGCAATATTAGACACTAAAAATGACAGAAAACAAATTTATTTTTTGAAAAAACAAAAAAAATAGCCAATTGGTGAAATTTCACCCCTAAAAATTACCCTCGTTTCTATGAGCCTTTCCAAGTATTATTTAGTTCTGTTAGATAAAAATAAATAAATCTAGAGAAAGTTTAATATTTTAGATTAGTATAATCCCTAAGGCTACATGCACCTTTACTCTACAGATAAACACTGCAGAAACAACACCAGTTACAATTGAAAGCTTGCAACCAACGTTAAGATTTGTCGATGATCTCGACCTTGTGTTTTATTAATAGATTAAATTAGTATTACTTTGATTTCAGTGGATTATAAGTTATTCAAGATTTAATTTTGAAATGATTAGGGAAAAACAAAGGATTAGGGAGAAACAAATTGTCTTTTCGATTTAAGAGGTTAATACAAACAGAGAAGTGGAGATGAACTTAGATCTCACCATGTATTACTAAGATGTTAGAGGATAGTAAGTAACTAAACTGTATAAAAAGAAAGTACTCTGTAATCTATTTTAACTTCTATACTTCTACTGTAAAAGAAAGATTGTTTTTGGATACACTATCAAGGGTTTTCTAAATAGATTTCGAGAAAAACTCGTAAATTCTAACTGTTCGTAGACTATACATAGTATGAAAGTAAAAAACATCTTAATGACTATAAATAACATTCATTCATCAATCTATATTATTGCTCAGCATGTCTTTCTATTTAACATAATTCATGTCTTCTGTACTAGAGTATGTCACTTTGGTGAGAGGAAAAATTTAGGGGATAATTATTTTTCATTTCTAAAACAATCAGCCTTTATCCAAAGAATACTATTAACTATAACTTCATTTTAAACATCCTATAATTCTCTTAAACAGAAATAACCAATATCATAAACAAATTAGACTTAGAACCTGGAAGTATTAAAAAGAAATGGGACTAACACCAAAGGGAGATGGTTCCACCCAACCTTTTCTTGAAGAAGCCACACACTTTCTCAGGACCCCTGAGTTTTCTCACTACACCACTAGGACAGAGATCTCTGCTACAAAACACACTTTTGTAACTCAGCACTCAACAACAGACTGAATTCGACAAATCACTTTAGCTATCCTTTTATCAAATTCTTTGTGTGCCTAAATTTTCGGTTTCCAGCAATCACAAAGTTCATTGTCTCCAAAAATAAGAATGAGTGGTGAGCCTCCTTCTCAATTTGATGGTTTATGTAAGATTTCCTAGGTCTTTGGGTCAATTTTGGAATTTAATGTGCCACCCAACTCAGTTTCCCCTATCAATGAACATGACCACTTTTTAAGGGATTATGCTCCTGCAATAACTAGAAAGTGAATTCCAGTGATCCCACTTGTCAAAATAGCCTTCTACAACTGCTCCTTCCTCGTAGTGGGAAGTGAACACTGATTTAATAGTCTCCCTTGAATAGGTGTCTCCTTTTATTAATTAGTAAAATAAATAATTCTTCAATTACACTCATCATTGTCCCACTTGGTCATAAACTTTACAGTAAAAATTGACATAATGTTTTTGCTAAAATAAATATTAAATATTTATTTTTCAGTCTTGGGTATGTTACAAACAGCCCCCCCTTAAGCTCAACATTTTCCTCGATGTTTCTTAAGTTATTATGGATCGTCTTTGAACAAAACTGGATATGCCACCCACATATCACTCTCTAGTTCCCGACTCACTTCATCTGGACTGAGGTGTTTCCATTGCACTTCTACCTATCCAATGGTGCCACTCTGGAGAAAAAATTTCATCCTGTCGAGAATACAATTTAGTTCCACCGAAAAATATCCTTTTGGTTCTACCTGAATCAAATTCTAGTCAATCACATGCGTAGCATCATGTTTATTATTTTTCAAAATACAAATGTGAGAAACATTGTGTATTCTAAGACTAGGTGGTAACGCTAGTTGATAAGCCACCAAACCAACTCTTGCCAATATCTTGAATGGTACTCAATACCTGAGTGCTAATTTAGCACAAATATCCAATTTAAAGGACCTCTTTCCTGGTTTAACCTTAACAAACACATGTTCACCAGCTTGGATTTACTCCAGAGTTCTTTTAAGGTCAACATGACTCTTTTTCCTGTCTTGAGTAGTTTTCGAGTTTCCTTGTACCTTCTTCACTATTAGTTGCAATGCTTTTAACATGTCATGCCCTAACATCAATTGGTCTACTGGATTACTCCATGTAATTGGAGTGTTACACTTTCTACCATATATTATTTCAAAAGGAACAAGCTTTGTTGAACCTTGAAAATGGTTATTGTAAGCAAGTTCAACTAAGTGCAAATAGTATTCCCACATTTTGGGATAATCACTAACATACATTCGCAACATATCTTCTAGTACCTTATTAACTCTTTCTATTTGTCCATCTGTTTGCAGATGACAAGCAGTACTCAAATTTATTTTAGAGTATAATTCTTTAAATAAAGTTTTCAAAAAATTACTTGTAAATTTAGGATCTCGGTCAGAAATAATTATCTTAGGAATTATGTGCAGACGAAAGATTTATTTCATAAAAATATCCACTAATATCCCATCTTCAGATATTACGTGTCCCAAATATTGTATTTTATCTTTATAAAAATCACATTTGCTAAACTTAGCATATAGCTAATGTTCTCTTAACACTTGTAAAATTATCTTTAGGTGTTCATCATGCTCTTCTTTTGTCTTACAATAAATTAATATGTCGTCTATAAAGATGACTACAAATTTGTTTAAATACTTAGAACACTGTTCATTAAGCACATAAAATTTGTCGGTGCATTAGTTAGCCCAAAGGGCATAACCACGAATTCATAATGCTCGTATCATGTCTGGAAAGTTGTTTTAAAGATGTATTTGTCTTTAATTCTAACTTGGTGATAACAAGACCTTAAGTCAATTTAGAGAATATCATTGCTCCACATATCTGATCAAACAGATCATCAATCCATGACAGAGGATATCTATTCTTAATCATCATTTTATTAAGTTTAAGGTAGTCTATGCATAGATGTAAAGTATCGTCCTTCTTTTTAACAAAAAGGACCGATGCTCCACAAGGGGATACACATGGTCTTCCGTAATGTTTATCTATTAACTCCTATAATTGTAATTTTAATTCATTCATCTCCAATATATTCATTTGATAGGGAGATTTCAAATTAGGTATCGCTCTAGGCACTAATTCTATCGTAAAGTATAGATCTCATCTAGGAGGCAACCTTGGAATTTCTTCCAGGAATACGTCTGCAAAATCTTGCAGGATCGGGATATCCTCAAATACTAGTTTATTTTCTTTGTTAACTTGTTCATTATTAATAATGTGCACATCAAATATTTTTCAGCCCTTCCTTACATCCTTTTCCTTCTGTAAGGCTGAAATTTGTCTAATAGATATCTTCCTAGGAATTTCTATAATAGTAATTCTTTCTTCTTCCTTATTCAAACAAGTAAAACTCTTATGAAAGAAGTTTAAAATTACTTGGTTTTTTTCAAGCCAATCCATTCCGATGAGAATATTGTAATATCTTAAAGGTAACACATTTAGTTTGACCTGAGTTTCAAACTGATTCATCATCAAATTACAACTTTCGACATTGTTTACTAGCTTTTGTTTAGTTCCTGTGGCTAGTTGGACCAACCAAGACTTTTCAAACTTTTGTAAAGACAATTTACACTTTTCCACTATGTTAGGAAATATATAACTTAGATTAGGTCCTGGATCAATTAAGATGGAAACAGATAAATTTTTCATCATACCTTGGACTTCTACCATAGAATTATAGTGATCCTCTCGTCGGTTTTTCAGTGCTGCATTTATCTTGTGCATCTCGTTGGACACATCCTCAACTGTTTAGTCTTCCTGGGCTGTGTGTATGTTGCTGACATTTCCTTTCTGGTTTAGATAATATTTGGTGTAGTGTGGTCCTTGGCATTCCCAGCATTTGATAGGTTCTTGTTGTTCAACATTTCTAACAAAATTGCTATATAAATCCCTGCCCTTTGTGTTGCAGTATTCTGGGGTACCTTATTCTTAAAATTATTTTTCTGGTAGTTGTTTTTGGAGAAATTCTGGGACTTACTTCCAAAAATCTTGTTTGACTTGAATCCTCTTCTCCTTTTATCAAATTTACTAGTGTTTTTAGTCTTCCAATTTGGTAGAATTTCCCTTTTCTTGCTATGTTTGTAACATAGTTCTTCCTTTCGCGTGGCTTCCTCCAAGGTTTTTGGATTTTTAAACTCATTCCTATGTTTGAAACTAGCAGGTAAACATCTTAAAAACTGTTGGATCTTTGTCTTTTCATCTATTATGTATGGAACATATCTTAGCAGACTTAAGAACTTTTTGCTCAATACCTTCATGGACAAGGGACCTAGTTTTAGGTCATAGACCTCCTTAGCTCTGTACTTGTAATAGTGTTCATACATGAACTTTCCATTAAAGTACTTCTTAAATACTCTCCAAGTCAAGTACTTCTCTTTCATATTTGTGACCTACTTTATCTCTTGCCACCATATGTCTCCTTTTCTGGTCAAATTATAAATAGTCATTCTGGCCTTTAATCTGTCAGAATAATTGTAAATTTTCATGTACTTCTTCATGCTTGATAGCCAAAATTCAGCTTATTCGCCTTTCTCGGCTTCCTCGTTGAACGTGGGAGGCTTTATTTTCTTGAACTCTCCATTAATCTCTTCGTAGGGTTTATACTTTTTTCTCCTAGGTTTTTGGTCACCTTCACTGCTGTCACTTATGTATATTTTTCTTTCCCTACGTGACCTTGGTTTAATTTTTGAGGAAGATTCCTTGTCATAATACTTTGTCCTTTTTTGGTTATGTTTATAGATCATTGTTTCAAAATTAGTTTTGATAGCACCTCTTTTATCTTTTTCCTGGTTATTCATTCTGTCTAGTAGATATTCATTCAACTTTAAAATTATTTGATTATCTTGTTTCATAGTTTGAAGTTAATCCTTCAACTCTGTGAATGTTTGTAGTAATTCCGGATTACTCAAATCTAGATAAATGTTGTCATGATTATTATGTTGAGGTCCATTCTTAGTAGATGCTTCAACATTCTCCATTTTCCTACAAAATAGGTTTTTTTAATTTTTGGAAGCTTAACAAAATCAAGTTGCTTAACTTTTGATCATTTATAAAGGTTTAAAACTATAAATTATTACAAGGGTTTAAGGCTTCAAAGTTTACCCAACTATAATCCTACACATGTAGGTGGAAGATACATATTATAAGCTTCAAGGTTGTTAGGTTTTGTATGATTCACTTAAGTACCAACAAGTTGGTTTGCATACCATGCAAGTTCTACATTCTATTAGATTATACTAAAACTCCAATCCTGTCGGAGTACAAAAAGGCGAAATCTATGAGGTGGAGTTTGGACAGCTGGAAACCAAAAATTGAAGCCACATTAATTCCTGCAAGTACCAAGCAATATTTGTTTTTAAAACATATCACCAAGATATGTCACATCCTCCAGTTGTAGGCCACTGGGATGTGGGTATAAACCTAGAAGGTTTAATGAGATTTGAATGCAACACAAGTTTGGTTTTTGGACAATATAGAAGGCTTCAACAGTTACCTCATTCCTTCGAAGACCCTTGTCTATGTTACCCTATGACTACTCTATCTGCAACTTCCAAACTTGGCCTTCGCTCGAAACCTGCACCAGCTTATTCTTGACAATGGGGATTTCGTGTCTTATTTCCTTGGTGACGAAAGTATGATGAATGTCAAAAAGGTAAACTATTTTCCACAGTAATCGTGTTTCCCCTTTTTTGTTCACAGTTATAGGTTAAAATATAAAATTCTATACTATGTATTATGTGTGCAAGGAGACCTTTGTGACAAAAGGCGTGGCCTGGAATCTTTCCGAGGCTGCCCTTTTGGTAATACCTACATATTCTTTGGAGTGACTTTGAGAAAACCACCTTAAGCTTGCGGTGCTCTGAAAAGATTGGAACCTGGTCTTGGTTGGCTCTTTTAAATTATTCAGTTTATTGTTAGGGAGGCCATTTAACTGTTTTGATATAAACAATTATTGTAATGGAATTTGTAATGTTTGTGAGGTATGTTTGGAAGACTAAGCCACTCTGTAATTTACGTTTCTTTAACAAAAATTCCTCTATCAACTTCCTTTTGTTTGGACAGTCCTTAGTTTATTTTGAATGACACGAGTTTTGTATTTCACTCGTGGTTTTTGTTCAAAAGATAAGGTTGTAGACTCTATTTGTCAACCTTGGTTATTGTTTATATAATCACTTTAGATTCCATAAATTATTTAGGAGTGAACCACTCTATTCACTATGCCGGTTTCTAAATCTCAAGGTACACTATTATGCGCTAGAGGGTTTTGATGTATTAACTCATTTTGTTGTATTCTTTCTAGAAAAAAAATCATTATCTGTGTAGTATTTGACTCCTTTAGTATTTTTTATAATGATTTGACTTGAAAAAAAACTGCAAGAATGGTTGAGTAAAGAATAATTGTTCCAAAAAGTGGCCACGACCCTACTTTGTAGACTTTAATTGTGAGATTTGGACAAAGAGCTACCATCGCGTTATGGTTTCTAGTTTCCCGATTGTAATAGAGTGATGTTTTGTAAAATTGTTTAGCTACACAGTCATGAAGATTTTACTATTTAAGTTTTAATGTACTTTTGTTTTGATAAGTCGTAAGGGTTTTATCCCTATCTTTACTTTGTAATTATTCAATAACATAGTATGTTTTTACTTGTTATTTAAAGTTCCACCACCCTTCTTTATCCAACAGTCAAGCCATGAGTTATATAAACTAATATGGTTGTAAAATATTAAAATGTATTAAGGTTTACATTCTAAGATCATCTGGTTCTTTTATTCTTCATTTGTAATCATACTATTAGAACAGTTAAACCCTAAGCCTATTCTTGATCTATGAACTCAGTTGTACCATTCTAGGGACTAGTTGTTTTATTTTAGGTCTAAAGAGCCTTACCTTGTTATTTAACTCTATTAAATAAAAATAAATAAATATAGATAATGTTTAATATTTTATATTATTTTAAGCCCCAAGGCTGCCTGAACCTTTATTCTATAGATAAACACTGGAGAAACAATGGCAGTTACAATCGGAAGCCTATAAACAATGCTAAGATTTGTCAATGATCTCGACCTAGAATTTTATTAATAGATTAAATTAGTATTACTTTGATTTTAGTGAATTATGGTTATTCAAGATTTAATTTCAAAATGATTAGGGAAAAACAAAATATTAGGGACAAACAAATTGTCTTTTTGATTGAAAAGGTTGATACAAACAGAGAAGTGGGGATGAACTTAGATATGACCATGTATTACTAATATGTTAGAATATAGTAATTAACTAAACTGTATACAAAGGAAGGACTATGTAATTTATTTTAACTTCTATACTTCTACTGCAAAATAAAGATTGTTTTCTAATAAACTGTTAAGGGTTTTCTAAATGGATTAGGAGCAAAACTGGTAAATTCTAACTGTTCGTAGACTATACACGGTATGAAGTAAAATACATCTTAATGTCTATAAATAACATTTATTCATCAATACTATACTATTTGTCCGCATATCTTTCTATTTAACATAATCATATCTCCTGTACTAGAGTACACCACTTTGGTGAGAGGAAAAATATAGTGGATAATTATTTTTCATTTCTAAAACAGTCATCCTTTATCCAAAGGAAACTATTAACTATAACTTCATTTTAAACATCCTATAATTATCTTAAACATATATAACCAATATCATAAATAGATTAGAGTTAAAACCTGGAAGTATTAAAGAGAAATGGGACCAACACCCAAGGGAGACTGTTCCACCCAACCTTTTCATGAAGCAGCCAAACACTTGCTTAGGACCCCTAAGCTTGCTCACTACACCACTAGGATTGAGATCTCTTCTACACAGCAAACTTCTGTAACTCAGCACTCAACAACATTATTAATTCAGCAAATCAATTTAGTTATCCCCTCATCAAATTCTTTGTGTGACTAAATTTTCAGTTTGTAGCAATCACAAAGTTTATTCACTCCAAAACTTAGAATGAGTGGTAAGCCTCCTGCTCAATTTGATGGCTTATATAAAATTTCCTATGTGTTTGGGCTAGTTTTGGAATTTAATGCGCCACCTAGCCCAATTCCTCCTCTCATGGAACATGACCAGCTTTTTAGGGATTATGCTCCTGCAATAGCTAGAAAGTGAATTCCAATGCTGCCACTTGTCAACTAGCCTTCTACAGCTGCTCCTTCCTCCTAGTGGGCAGTGAACACTAATTTAAAATTCTCTCCGGAATATGTTTCTCCTTTTATTAACTATTTAAATAAATAATTCTTCAATTACAGTCATCCTTGACCCATTTTGTCATAAACTTTAGAGTAAAACTTGACATAATGTTTTTGGTGAAATAAATAATAAATATTTATTTTTTAGTTTTGGGTATGTTACAATAACCTTGTAAACTTATGCCACATGAAAATCTATTTGAAAACTTTGACCTTCATGTTAAAAAAAATTCTAATAATTATTATTGTTTTAACATAATTTTGAGAACTTTAATAAAAAAATTATTGTGTAAAAAGACAATAGTTTTAAGCTTTATATAAATGATTTACAATTCATTTCGATGAAGTGGAAGAATACTTTTAATTTTTCATTAGTAAACCACCTATATACAAAAAACATGGTATTGTAACCCTCATAGTAAATATGATAGTGGATAATTCATTAAAGAAACTTAATAGTGGAAACAGTTCAGCATAGGGAGGTAGATATGTCACTTAATATAAAGAAAGTAAAATATGTTTTTAATATTGCTATGAAAAAATCGTTGTTCAATTTTGTTTTGTTCAACCTGCACACATTTAATACTAGCATATGTATTAAGAGGTGCAAAGGAACACCACGAGGATCAACATATTTTGCAATGGCTCTCCAACAATTCATGTACAGTTATAAATGTGTTGGAATATATTTATGATGAAAACCATATTATATAATCGATAAATGAAACGATAAACTAACCATAGTTGATTGCACCAGTCTCCATATTCTTCCCAGCTTAAGCTCGCTACACAAAAGGTATTCTATACATTTTTTTGTCATAAAACAACATAAGTTTCAATTCTAGAGAGCTCCAAAACACATTTATTTGTTGTTACATGTTGCTACTTTGAGTGTCTACCTGGGTGGTATAATATTCTTCTTTTTAAATGCCAAATTGAGGTTGATTGGATTCATGCACTTTCATGAGGGCCATGAAAGAAAATCCTTCTAAAACATCATAAACATGTGACACTAAGCACAGGCCACTGCAATCATCTCTCCACTATTTTCATGAAAGATATTAGACAAGTTCTTCCTTCCAGCTGCAAGTTCTTGCTTTTGTTGGTTCTTCCATAACTGATCATTTATGGGAGATTCATTTGGAGTTCCAACTTCATAGGATCATGCAAACCACATAAACCGCACTTGTTTCTCTTGGATCATGCCAATTTTATCTTTTGTAGCTCAATTGTAATAATACAATTTCCTTGTATGCAATCATTGATGAATTCAACGACCAACAAAACAAACCATTAATAAAAGAGAAGCATAATTTGTAATCACGGAGAAAATGGAAGAATGAAGAAAAACTAAAGGTGAATTCAATGTCAACAACAACAAAAAACCATGAACAAAAGAGAAACGCAATATGTACTCAAGAAAAAAATAGAACAAGGAAACAAACCTGAAGGTCTAAACATTACTTCCATTCTGCAGTCTAATATCCTGAATTTTGGACCTAAAACTCATAGGCATGAGACTATTGATTATGATGTTATCTTAATGTTTTATTTTATATACTAGGTCAAAGAGTCCACTGCATATGAACATGATGATTTATTTTATATATTGGGTGTAAGCCAATTGTTGAGGATATATATATGCTTGGTTGTGTTGGGCATGTACCATGAAGCACATGGTTGATGAGATTTTATGTGTTGAGCGAGGAGTTATGGAACATATGAGTAATTGATGTTTGTGTTGAGCGAGAAGCTCTGGAACACATTAGTAATTGATTTTTGCGTTGAGAAAGAAGCTCTAAAGCACATGCGTATTATATTTGTGTTGAGAATAAAGCTCCGGAACACATGAAAAGATAAATTGGAAGTGTTGGGCATAATCCTTGGAGCCTTCCATGTTGATGTTGAGCCTAAGCTTTGGAACATCGGATCATTGGCAATTGTATCACTAGGTGTATCGTACAAGTACATCCTAGCATTAGTGTTGAGTGAAGAGCTATGGAATTGCACTAAGTTTGTAACTCCCTGTTTTTAGCGTTGAGTATGAGCTCTGGTAAGTGCTAGGTGTTACTAAAAATAATTAATGATTTCCGAGTGAAAACAACTCGAGAAAAATATTCACTCATCAGACTTATCTATAAGTGATTAAATGAAATTTCTAATTTCTGTATTCTCGTCAAGTACTGAAGAAATACCATGTTATACGAGGGAATCGAACATGCAAGGATGTTTAAAGTTTCCTAGCCTAGTAAACCTAACCATCTACCTGATGACCTTAATGAAGAAAGTGTCATGAATCTAAGGATCACAATATGTGATAACTCAAGACAAATGTTAGCAAATTTTATGTTATTATGTATTTTAGACATGGTATGTATAAAAGAATAAATATAGTAATAATATTAATAATGTCAGAAAGAAGGAAAAGTTCCATATATTACTATTATTACTAGATAGAAATTAAATAGTGTAATACCTATAAAAGTCAAATTTGGAACTAGCTAAAAGTTCCTAAGTTAAATATTAAAAGTACTAAATTAAATGAAAAGGGTTAAATCAAGAAATGAAGCAATTCTTGATTTAATTGCCCCTTTGACTGAAAAGTCTGTCTATAAAGTCCCAAGCCAAAGAGAGGATCTCATCATATCTTTTTGGAGTCATTATTCTTCCTAGTAATTCTCAAGAGAGAGTTGTTGGAGAACATTTACCTAAGAGGAAGAAGGTGAACTAATCCAGACCTCATATACAAACTCGCATAGCCTCACCTTAGGAGCTCTAAGCTACTTGCATATTGGAACCAACTTGGGGGGATCTGGATTGAAACCACGAACGGTTCCGGGTCATGGTTGGGTGGAAAGTGTTGTTTCCCAAGTGATTCAGTCATCTAATACAGAGGTCAGATATGCCTAAGAATTGTTAATGATGTTTATTTAAGTGTGCAAGTTTCAACCATTAAAGGAGCTTCTATTTACAGGTACGAGGTTCTGGACTGCGTATTTCATTTTCTAGAATAAGTTTTGGCTAGACTAGGAAAATATTTACTCTATAATTTATAAACCTATGTTATTTGGTTTCTATCTAATTATTTTTAGGGTTTACACTTTTAACTATAACCTTAGGCTGTAATTTAATTCATGTTCAAGATTATCAAAGGTTTGGTATTTTTAGGACTTAGTTCTGTATTATCTCTTACTATTTTAATATTTTTTTCTTACAAACTAAGAATTATATTAGATTAAAATGCCTAGACCTTTATTTCCCTATTTACCCTACTAACATATTTCATATTGTCAGTAGAGCCATGTTTAAATAAAATACTAGTTCAGATCTAAACTTAAATTAAAACTAGATTTAGCTACCATTAACCAATTATAATCACAAGAAACTAACCAGTATAATACATGTATAGTATAAGGTATAAGACAGAGATATAATTCTAACCTATAAACATCATTTTCCATCCAAGAATAAATTATAAACATTCAATTACTAGAACTAAGATAAACCAACGAAGACCTTTTTCCGGATCTGTACAAATAACTAAGTATCTTAAACTAATTAACAGACCAAGTAATCGAGACCCTAAATGGTCCATGATTTATAAATTATATACCAGCTACATTTTCAAAGATTATGTAATGATGCTATTGACAATGTTATAAATCGCTGGCATAAATAATATTTTCAAACCCTTTAATATGAAAATCGACATAATAGAAATTGCACACCCTAAATTACAAGGCCCAGCATAATAAAACTACATTATTATTATACACATAGTAATCAATTAAGAACCATGTAATTACATCGAGGTCGCATGAACAAATCTTGTGGACACCCATTTGCCAAATTGCATACTAGAAAACACAACGCCCATTACTTTAAAAACCCCAAGAGATTTAAATTATATAGTAAAGCAGTTAAACCATCCAAAGTAATAACACAGGAGTCGCAGGATCAAATCCTATGGACATTCACATGCGCAAATCTCATGCATATTAAAATTATAATTATACAAGAGATTTCAGGATCGAATCCTGTGCGAAGGTAAGCCCCAAATCACAACCGATACAAATAATGAAACCCCCTTTTTGTAAACAATGATCAAGATTCGAATCCTGTAGAGTCCTTCTACATTTGTTAAAGCCATGCTATACATAGTTTGTATGGGGGCTATAAACAGTAAACAAATTCTTTTACATATAGGTCGTGAGACTATCACATTTCACACACACTATAACCCATGGCCTCGGCCCAATTAAATAATCAAAATCAATCTAAAAACAACTAACTATGTCAATACTTGACCCTTTGAACGAAACAACCTAAAACAAAGTTTTCTTATGCAGGGTTTATGTTAAACTTTCATATGCTTAGCTAAAACATCAGTATTTCATTTCATTTTCATAACAAAAGCATATAAACAGGATCACTGAAAGAAACAGTATCACAAGAACAACATAGATTTATTTTGGGAAAACCCTAAAGGGAAAAACCCAGCAAATTCTTCCTCAATATAGATGCCCCAAAAAGATAAAAGATAAAACCAACAAGGAGATCAAAGCCTGATCCTCCTTCTTCTCCAGCTACTTCTCTCTCTCCACTAATGCACTACACAAGTGAGTGTGTGCTCCAAATGAGGAACACTACACCTCTATTTATATTCATCCGTTCACTTTAATTAGTAATTCCGACATGTAGGCTTGAGTTAATCATGTAGGCTCGAGTTACATATGTAGGCTCAAGTAACCACATTGGGGTGCTAATGACCCACATTTACAATTAGAGGGTACTACCTCATGACTCATATTAGTTCTTTCGATTAGAAGCATCGAGATACAAAGTAATACAAGTGGATCTCCTAGTAGGACCATCAGGGACCACAAAAATATACATATAGAATATTCTTTGAAGTTACAATATTTCAACACTCCCCCTTAACGAGAAGGGTATTCTACAACAATATCAACAACAACAATAATAGGAGAGAGAGAGAGATAGGACATCATCAACACCATCAACGTAACACATCTACAAATCATTGGAATCTTTTCAATGTCATGTATTCTTCATCTTCAATCTTCAGTATTCAGCAACATCAACACTTTGACCGCTTCGATCAGCAACAACTTTGACCACTTCAATCAGCAACATCTTCAGCACTTTGACATTTTGATTAGCAACATCATCTTCAGCATTTTGACCTTTCTATCACCAACATCATCTTCAGCACTTTGACCTTTCGATCAGCAACATCATCATCATACTCTGATCTTTCGAACAGCAACATCATTATCATACCCTGATCTTTCGAACAAGAACATCATCATCATCAGCAACAACCTGCAATCCACAGTACAAAGACAAAGAGTCTTTGGATCACTTTTGGACCTAAGTCTAGGGATGATACAATCCTACCACATTCTCGACAACCAAATTCACTGGATTGATTACGGGATAATCAGTCCCTATCACTTTAGGACTAGGTCCAAGGATGATGCAATCCTACCGCATTCTCGATAACTGAAGTCACCAGATTTATTACAGGATAATCAGTCCCTATCAATTTAGGACTAGGTCCAAGGATGATGTAATCGTACCACATTCTTGGGGACCAAATCCTTCGGATACCTTTTTGAACTGAAGTTCAAGGATGATGCAATCCTGCCACATTCTCAGGGACTGAAGCCTCCGGATACCTTTTTGAACCGAAGTTCAAGGATGATGCAATCCTGCCACATTCTCAAGGACTGAAGCCTCCGGATACCTTTCTGAACTGAAGCTCAAGGATGATGTAATCCTGCCACATTCTCGGGGACCGAAGCCTCCGGATACCTTTCTAAACTGAAGTTCAACGATGATGCAATCCCACTACATTCTCGAGGACCGAAGTCACCGGATCTATTCTAGATAGATGTCCCAGGATGATACAATCCCTCTTCATTTTTGAGGACCAAAGTCACCGGATCACTTTAGGGCAAGTGCCTAGGGATGATACAATCCCACTGCAACATCACTGCTACCCCTTTCGAGGAAGGTTTTTTTGAACAACACCAAACTTGTCCTGAAAGTGTTCGAAATTTACTCGAGACAGAGGCTTCGTTAGCACATCAGTAGCTTGTTCATCAGTACTCCAATACTGGAGCTTTATGTCTCCCTTATGCATCATATATCGAATGTATAAATACCTAATTTCTATGTGCTTCGATCTATCGTGGAATACTGGGTTCTCTGTCATCTTTATACAAATTTGGTTATCACATAGAATCACGGTAGTGTCCAACTCTAGGTTGAATAATCTTGACATCAGCTTTCAAAGCCATATGGCTTCACAACTAGTAGAGCAAGCTGCTATATATTCTGCTTCGTCTATGCTTAGAGCAACACTAGACTACTTTCTGCTAAACCATGAGATCATAGCACATCCCAGACTATAACATCCACCTGAAGTGCTTTTTCTATATGAGATACTTCCATCCCAATCTGCATCTGTGTAACCATACAATCTATATTCATGGCTACCATCATAGTATAGAACAAAGTCTATAGTCCCTTTCAGATATCTCATCACATGTTTTGTAGCTACTAAGTGAACCCATCTTGGTTGAACAAGATATTGACTCAAGGTGTTCATATCAAAACAAATGTGTAGTCTTGTATTTGTTAAATACATCAATGACCCAATGATCTATCTATAGTGAGTCACATCCACTAATTCTAATGAGTCATTAGCTAGTAACTTCAGGTTGGAGTCCATGGGTGTGGCAATGGCTTTGCATTCCAACATATTGAATCTCTTCAATATCTCTACTTCATACTTTCCCTAGTTGAGAAAGATTCCTTCAGAACTTTTCCATACTTCCAGATGTAGGAAATAATGCATTAACCCGAGGTCTTTAATCTAAAATTCTTCTGCTAGTTTCTTTTTGCTTTCCATAATCTATTTCTCATTCCCTGTTAAGAATAAGTCATCCACATATAACAGTAGGATGACAGGTTCATCTTCTACAACCTTAAGATAAAGGTTAGGATTAGCTTTACTCTTGGTGAAGTCCATGCTTGACAGGAAACTGTCTATCCTTTCATACCAAGCTCTAGGATCTTGTTTCAGGACATACAAGGCCTTCTTCAACTTCCATATGTGATTATGTCTATCTTCAACTTCCATATGTGATTATGTCTATCTTCAACTTCAAATCCTTGTGGTTGTTCTATGCATACTTCTTCTTCGATCACACAATTCAAAAAAGTTGTTTTCACATCCATCTAGTGTAAGTCCCACTTCATCATAGATGCAAGTGCCATGATAGCTCTAATCGAAGTATACCATGTTACTGGGTAAAATATTTCTTCATAATCAGTTCCCTCTTTCTTATAGAAACCTCTGGCCACAAATATTGCTTTATACTTCTCGATACTTCCGTCAGCTGCATGCTTTATTTTGAATATCCATTTGGAGGATACTATACTCTTTTCTTCTAGTTTTGGAACTATATCCCATACATCATTCTTCATTATTGACTGGTATTCTTCAGTCATTGCTTATACCCATTCTTTCTTCTGTACAGCTTCTTCATGGATTGTAGGTTCTTGATCTACAAGATCACACATCAAGGCTACATAGTTAGAAAAAGTCTCAAGCTTCTTTCTTTCCCTTGTGAAGCCTTTAGGAGCTCCATATCTTTCTGCTTCTCATATAATTTCTCTTATCCAAGCAGGATTTCTCTTCCTTGACATCTCCATCATGGAAGGTTCTTGTGGTTCTGCTAAGTCATGTTCTTCAGGACCTTCATCTTCAGGGAGACATGTAGTTTCTTTATTTCTGGGAGGTGTCTCTTCTTCGTACACTTCTTCATGTTGGCACTTCCTGGATCTCTTGAGGTCTTTCCCTTCATCGAATCTCACATATTGACTGATTTCCATGTGATGGAATCTAGGAATATAGATTCTAAATGCTTTGGATACTTCACAATATCCAATAAATATCCCCTTTTTTACAGAAGGGTCTAACTTGGTTCTTTTCTCTTTTGGTATATGAATATATACCGGACAACCAATTATCTTGAGGTGACTTACCTCGGGCTTCTTTCCTCTAAACATATCTTCTAGATTCTTGAACCCAAGAGCACTGTGAGATATTCTATTCTCCACATACACAGTAGATCTTGCTGCTTCTACCCATAGATGCATTGGAAGATCTTGATCATATTTCATTGTCTTCACTACCTCCATGATGGTTCTGTTCTTTCTTTCTGCAACCCCATTCTGTTGAGTATTGTAGGAAGTAGTTAGTTCCCTCTTGATTCCGGCATCTTTGCAAAAATCCTGAAACTCTTTTGAGGTATATTCTCCTCCATTGTCTAATCAGAGTGTCTTTATTTTCTTGTCTAAAATATTCTCTATCAAGGCTTTGAACTCCTTGAATTTCGCAAAACACTTCACTCTTTGCTTTCAGGAAGTATATCCAAGTCTTTCTTGAAAAATCATCAATAAATGTGATATAATATTCAAAGCCACTTAAGGATGTAGAAGACATTGGACGACATACATCTGAATGAATTAATTCCAACGTACCTTTTGTTTTAGTTTCACTCTTCATAAATGGATTCTTGATGTTCTTTCCCTTCGCACATCCTTTGAAAATGCCTTCATGCTTGATCTTCATGTTTGGTAATCTCATCACTACTTTGTTCACATGAGGTAGAGCATTGTAGTTAATGTGGGAAATCCGTCTATGCCATAGTTCACTAGGGTCAGTGGACTCATGAACAAAGGTTGTTTCTGAGTGCCCCTTGATTTTATACAAGCCTCCTTCTTCTTCACCAATGAAGATTGCATCTTCAATATTCTTTCCTTTGGGCCACATGAGTACTTGGCCATCTATGGAAGCAACTCTGAATCCTTTCTTATCTAAAGCTGAGATAGAAAGTAAGTTCTTCTTTAAATAAGGTACTTATAATACATCTTTCATCTTTAGAGGATTACCTTAATCAAATTTGTAGCCTGATTCACCAACTCCTTTTATTGGATATTGATAATCATCTCCTAAGGATACTTTCTCAGGAGAGCTTCTTTCTTCAATTTTGGATAGAGTTTTCTTTTGTCCCATCATGTGCTTTGAAGCACCACTATCAATAAGCCAAGTGTCTTCTCCAGGTGTTATAGACCCAGAGAGTGCGGAGAATAGTACATGCTCTTCTACATCTTCTTCTTTTGCTTGCTTTCTTGGAGGTCTTTCTTCTTCTTCTTCTTCATCTTCATATTCCTCTAGATAAGCATGATATCTTTTGTTGTTGTTGATCCTCTTCTTATACTCTTGCTTCTTTATAGGACAATTTCGGGCAATGTGTCCTATCTTGTCACAATGAAAACATTGGAAGCCAGAGTAGTATTTTTCTGGAGGATTTTCTCTTCTTGTTTGGATTCTTCTGGGAGGTTGAGAATCCTTGAAGTTTCTTCTCTTAAAGTTAGACTGACTTCTTCTTCTCTTGGTGTGAGTTGCTAGGGATTGATCATCTTCCTTTAGTAAGTCTTCTCTATTTGCCACTCTAGTATCTTCTTCAATGTAGTCTTCCCATACCACTTCAAACATCATGCTTTCTTTTTTGGCACACATCATCTAGATGAAGGATTCCCAGGGTCTAGTGAGACCATTGAGAGCAGTCAACCAGTTCATCTTCATCAAGATTATCTCCAACAACTTCTAGTTGCTCTTTGATCTAAGAAACCCTTGTGAAGTAGTCTTGGATGGATTCTCCATGACTCATCTTGGTGCTCTTCAGTTGAGCTCTTAGATTCATCTTCCTGTTGATGTTTCTTCCCTCCTACATTCTGGAAAGGGCATCATACATTTCTTTTAGAGTCTTCTTAGATGACACTTGAGGGATCAAGTGAACCTTGATGGAGTCAGCAATAATCCTTTGTGCTCTAATCATATCCTTTTTGTGCTTCTCCTTGGCTTCAGCTTCTTCAGGTTCTAAAACTTATTTTTTGACATACTTATCAAGATCATTCTCTTGGAGAATGAGACTAATCCTGTATTTCCATTCTCAGGAATTCTCTATGCTTCCTAGTTTGTCCTCAAGCTTAGTGCTTGGGGCCATCTTGCTAAAAAATCACAAAAAAATGAAATTTTGCGGAATGAGAAACAATATTTCAAGTTACAATATTTCAACAGTTTACAATATTTCAACAGTTACAATATTTCAATAGTTTACAATATTTACAATTTACAATATTTCAATAGTTTACAGTTTACAATATTTCAACAGTTTACACCCACGGTATTCTTTGCATCAGTTTTAAATACACATTAAATAACAAAACAGTAAGCATGCACCCATATATGCTGTCGCATCTACTATGGAGAGTGCTCATGCCATCCATGACATAGCCCCAAGCCATATGCTGTCACCAATTACAATCCTACAACTAAAGCAATATTAAATAAGGGAAGCAAATCTACACAGTCCAACCATGAAGGCGAGTGCCACATAAAACCCAACATAAATAACCATTGAAATAAATGCAGCAGAGTACATTTATACACAGTTTATAAACCCATAATCAAGTTTACCTAGTCGATCCCATTGGCTATGGCACCATTGCAAGCAATGGTGCTGCCATGGATTTTACCATAAAATAAAACACCATTTATACAATACACATAGAGCCTATCAAAATTACCTAGGCTCCCATCGTTGTTAACAACATTCATAATAATTACAAAACCCAAATATTTATAAACTCAGACCTCAAGGCCAACGAAACCCCACAATAAACCCCAAGGCCTGTCACTACACACAATGCAGAGTTCTATTGGAACCAAAGTCCATTAACCCCAACCACCGACAAGATAAAACTCACTCCCAACCATACAATCTAGATGTGACAAGTGAATACTTGTTGAACAGGATTACCATAAATGAAATGGCATCACTCATGACTGGCATTTCAACCTATGAACCATGTTGCTCCTCGCCAACCTTGTCACCTGCAACCACCAAACAATGATATGGATGAGAATTATGAAATCGTTGAATAAGCTACAACAAACCAACAACATGCTGTGAAACCAAATGATACCATACCTATCATTCACCCTGGAGATCGCATTCACCATGCTGCATTTATGGAAATAAGGGCAAGCAACGAAACTGTGCAATGACCAAACCTCATTTTGGAGCCAAACCCTATGTTGGGCTCTCACACTTTCTAATGAGCATTAATGGCTCCATCTTGTGGTCCATTAACAAATTCCAAACCTACTTGTCTATAGTTTGTAATTGATTCAATATCGATTGTCTCCATTCCATGCAAACATTCTAAACCTTATGTGCTATGTTATAATTTCGCCACCCCAGAGTTTAATACAAGGCTTAACTTAACACCTAAAATCACATACGATTAGGTTTTACACCTTAGGAATATGCTCATCGAACTCTTTAGGCTCTAATCCTAAGACCATGGCATGTGCAATATGCCATGGTAGGTTGTTAAGCGTAAATACAAGTTTCACTTTTAACCAAAGATTTATGAACCTGTAAAAGCATAAGATGAATGTATAAGTTAATTGCTTTTCGTAAAATAAACATATAATACAAATATGCTAGGGTATGAACAGTTGATAGCAATTACACCATGAGCAATAAGTGCCTTTAAAATACCAATTTTGTGTCATATATTAATAGGTGTGGTATTAACCTTGTCATGAACACAAGTCTCTAAAGAACAATAATAAAAACCAGTAGAGGTCACTAGCTACATGTACGAGTACTAGCGATCAAACGTTGAACAACAAGTATTCTGTAGGTAAGTACCCTACTTATAAATAGGATAAGAGTGCATTAATTCAATAGAACTAAGTAATCCCGCTAGCCAAGTAGAAACTTTTACCTCTCAGGCAGTTACATGGGAGAACTAGTCCTGCCACTCCACGACTTTGGTTCCAAAAACAAGGTTAAGTTAGAATCATGTATACAACGATAAACACATGTAAAATAACAATGAAGTACATAATCAAAGGATCTACCATACACAACAATGTGTAACCATAACAATAACATAGTAGTCAACCTTACGACACATAGTGAACATAGTAATAAGCATAACTGTAGTAAGAAAGTAGGATGTAAGAATAGCCTATGACAAATCCGCAGTATGATAGAGTATGAAACATCCCAAAAGTTCAATAATGTCCAAAATAGGTAGTGTGTCACTAGCCTAATAATATTTTTTTTTCAATTTTTAGGGACATTACAAGTTGTATTAGAGCCCAGTTTCAACACTAAGAAACCAATGGGGACTCAAGATGTTGGACTCAAGTACTCTAAGGTGGATGACTTCAAACTTATTGGGTACTCAGATTCAGATTTTGATGGTGATAAGGAGACAGGAGTATCAACTTCTGGATACACTATGAGTCTGGGATCAGCAGCTGCCTCATGGAGATCACGCAAACAGTCAGTTTCGGCAGATTCAACAACAGAAGCAGAATATCTGGCTGCAGCTGAAGCAACAAAAGAAATAGTATGGCTCAGGAAGATACTTGAAGATTTGCAAGAAAAACAACAGAACTCCACTCCATTATTGATCGACAATACTTCTGCAATCAAGCTGGATAAGAATCCTAGATTCCATGATCGAACCAAACACATCAACACAAAGTATCATTTGATCCGACATCATGTAGAGGCCAAGACAGTCCATCTTCGACATTGTTCCACAAATGATCAAGTTACAGACATCTTCACCAAAGCGCTTGGACGAGAAAAAATTGAAATATTTAGAAACATGCTCGGACTTACTAACACCCCTTCGGATTAAGGGGGGATTGTTGGAATATAATCCGTCGGGATTATACGTTATTGTAAATATTAGGAATATGAAGAGACTCTCAGATGTGTGATCCCAAGAGTCATCATAGATGTATAAATAAAGGCATTCTATGGAGAAATAATAAGAATTCGGGAGTTATTCCACCTGACAATTATAAAGGTTTTTTACATAGATGCTTCCAACATGATCATTAAGAACCTGGTTAACACTGAGATATTACACTTTTCTTTTTATTACTGATGCATGCTAGAGCCAGGGGAACAGGCACCTAGAGACCTACCCAGAAGGAAGAGATTTCGTACTTTCCTGAACTTGATTTGATGCGATTTGGTGATGTTTGGTGTGATAATGAATCTGGGGTGTCTGTCCAAGGTTTATTGCATGTACTTGTGTTTTTTTTTGTTGTGTAGTGAGGAGCTCTAGCACCTCTTGTGACCGACTCTAGTGAGGATGAGGACTTCCATATTTGATTCTAGGAGTTTTGACTCTGGTTCTATGTATGGTTCCCTTTTTTCTAGTTCGGTGTACTTGTCATGTGCGACCTACTCATTTGGGAGTGTACTCCTTTATTTGATCGGATGAGAGGAAAGGTATCAATAAAGCTTTGTCCAGTTGGATCTGGTATGGGAAGGGATAAAACCAACGGAAAGGGAAAGGAACGTACTTCACCCCTAACTTAGAAAGTGTTTTAATGGTTCTTCCTTAAACATGTCCTTTATCGATATAAAGAAAGTTGTAAATTTTTTGTTGACTTTGAAATATTATAAATACTAGGCTCATAAGTTAGAAAAAAGATAACAAATATGTTCTGAAAATAATAAAATAATAAATATTATATTTTACAACACATTGTAAATCACTTTTATTGGTATAAAGAAAGTTGTAAATTTTTTTACAACTTTTAAGTATTACAAAGATTAGGATTAGAATTTAGAAGGATGATAACAAATATGTTGGAAGGAAAATAATAAATATTATATTCTAAAACACATTGTAAACTGATTTTATTGGTATAAAGAAAGCTGTAAATTTTTGTAATACTTTTGAATGTTACAAAATATTAGGATTAGAATTTAGAAGGAAGATAACAAATATGTTCAAAGGAATATAATTATTATTATATTTTAGAACAAAATAATTAATGGATAAAAATTTACAAGATGATGCGAGTCTCACAAACTTTATATTTGTAGATCCAATCACTCTTAGAAGATCATAAAACCTATTCAAGAGATCCACTTCATATCAATGAATTAGATTGCTATCCATAACACCAAGAGGAATTAACATCATGCATAATGTGATTGCAATCACACCGTGTGTTCACAAGACATTAATTTTGTTTTGTTAAATAGGTAGTGAGATCATATTCAAGTGCCACATAACCAAGTGGCCAAATAATAATAGTCCTAGTTCTATAGTGGGTATTGTCCTCTTCCATTTGCTTAACAATATGCACTCTACCTAAATTTTAGGACCTATTTTTCATACCCTCTTGTTCTATTATGATCTATCTATTGTGTTGTCATTCCATGCCGCTTTAATATTGATAACATTAGCATGCAACTTCTTCCAATGATTGGATTTTTTCACTAGCTTTAACCACTAGGGATTCAAGGACCTCTTTTCCATATCCTCTTGTTATATTATGATCCATCTAGTGTGTTGTCATTCCATGTCACTTAAATTTTCATACCATTAGCAAGCAACTTCTTCCAAAGATTGGATTTTTTCACTTACATTAAACATAGGGTTCTACAATAGTTAATGTCTTTTTCCTTTTTATGATGAGCATTTAAAGTTTAGCCACCAAAAAATTAAATGCATAAATTAATTTGAAACGTGCCATGCTTTAAATGTAATTTTTTTAAGAAGGAAAGTACAAAATTTAGCAATCATCAAGCTTAAATGGAGTGATATTTAGAAGTTTCCATGCTTTTAATGTAATACACAAAGCTTAGCAATCATGAAATTATTGTGTCCATATTTTTCTACAATATTCAGAAGCTTCCCAAGCTTTAAATGCAATTTACTACTAAGCATAAATACAAAGTTCAGTGGGACATGAAGAAAATTTACCAAGTTTTAAATGTTATACTTTATTTTTACATTGTTGAACTTGATGTAAAGTTATTGAGGTCCTTTACCTTCACCTTCTCATTAATGTTTTGTTTCCAATATTTTTACTATGAGGAATACTCATTGTTAACATTATGTAATGTTTCAATAATTGTATCTTGCATATGCCAAACTTTCTTTTCGGAATAGCTTTGATGTTCGATAGAGCTTCTCTAATTTAATTTTTCTAGTTTTGTTGTTTGGTGTATTTCTTTATATAACAAAAGAAGTGAGCTAATAATTGAAAAAATTTAAATTCATTCGTTTTGCATTTCTGTGTTCTTTAGATGATTTTAAAATAGAATATCCAATTTTTGAACTCAGATATGCTAGGACTAGCTTCTCAACATATAAGTGAATATGGAACCCAATATTAGAAATATATAATGTGTGATATTTTAGTATAACATCACTGCAAATAATAAGAAATTATAAATAGTTCTTGAAGGTTGAGGCCTTGTTTTTCCTACAATTAAATTCATTTAAGAACAAAATACTGAAAGAGTGTACAAAATAGAATGGAAAATGACAAGCTCCAATTGAATCCATGGAAAGTGTGGTGCCAACCACTATTAAAAATATGTATTTTATCATGTAGCTATGATTTATTGACAATATTGTAATTTTAATACAAGGTATTTGTCTTTGCAATATTTTTAACTGAGTTTCGATCTCGTTAATCAAATAATTTTACATTTTATCACTACCTTTTTTAAAGCTTTGATAGCACTTATGTCATTTTTTAATGCTTTGGTAGTATTTATATTCTTTGCAACAATGTAGATTCCATGCATTGATTTGTATTCTTAAACATGTGGTTTTTATACTGTACTTGCATTTTCCTTTGATCTCTCATCTATTTACTTGCTTTCCGAATGAAGTCATTAACATATATTTTTGAAAATTGTTGATACCCTCATGCAATTAGCTCATATAGAAGACATTGCCACATCGTGGCTCCTGTTTATTTATCAAGTATGTTGCTAGTTGCATTTATTGCATTTTCTTAATTTTAGACTTTAGAAAGGATAGATTGGTCTTTTCTATGGGGAGTCCTCTCAAAGGTGATAATTGACTAGAAAATCTTTCAGGATTCCTCAAGTAACGTGTATGCTTTTTAAGCTCATGCTTAGGATTCCTCAAGTACAGTTGCTTGATCCATTATCCCATGTTTCTTTTGTTTAGATTCTAACGTGTATGCTTTTGAAGCTCATGTCGATCCCACAAATGAGGAACATGGATCTGAAAGGTTGTGTAATTTATCATAATAATAATAAAATTATGATGAATGGTGAAACTAATATAGGTTGTAAGTTGGTAAAGGTAACTCAAAATTATAAATATTAAAAATGCATATAATAAGTTGTTTAATGTAAAATTATATAATAATAATAAATTTTTTTATCGTTAAAAATAATAATTAAAAATGCATATAATACGCTGTTTAATGTAAAATTATATAATAATAATAATAATTTTTTTTATCATTAAAAATAATAATTTATTTTTTATAAGTTGAAATTTAACGGTTAAACAATGAGTTAAAAATGATAGTTTTTTATTTTTTGATGAGTTAAAATCCAACCATCTAATAAAAATAGTGAAATAGATTTTAAATGCAAAATAGATTTAGAGAATGCAAAAAAAACATAATATCAAGTTAAGAAAACATATGATGATCAAATCCCACCCCCATGTCCTCTTAAGATTTTAATCATGAAGGGGTGTGGCTCATTGGCATCCCTTGATATGAAGTGACTTGTTGTAAAAGGAGGTCAGGAGATCAAATCCCACCTGTTTTTACCTGTGTCCCATGCCTTGCGAGCGGGTGTGGGGCACCTAGGGGTATAGTCGTAGCATGAATGGATCCCTGGACCCCATGTCTCGCAAGTACCATCCCAATCTCAGTTGTCGATTGCCCCAGTAAAAAATTAAAAAAACATATGTTACGAGACACACCTTGTTGAAACAAAGCTATACTCAATGGAATTGGAATCCTTGACAATATTAGAGTTGCGTGGATAGAAAATTGAAGAGTGAGATATAGAATAAGCATTTTTCTAATTGCAAAATAGATGCAAGACAACATAGTGTCAAGTATGAGGACTAAGTATATCCAAAAACATATCAAACTTATTGAGAAAATGCAAAGTTGCATTCTCCATTCCTCAATTCTACCAGCATGAGAGAACATTATCTAAGTCCAGGATTCTAGATTTATTTTTATAGCAAGAACGTATTTGTATGCATATTTGTCTATGCTCTTTCTCCTATAGCTTACCTCTCCTTGCTACAACAAGTATCTCTTTTTTTCTAATTGGTTGGTAGCGTACTTGTTTTTGGAAAAGCATTTCAGTGTAGTTTCTCATTATTGATTGATGAGACTATGATTTTATGATTTTAGTATTGATTTCAAATAACATTTTAATGTCATATTAATTGATGAGACTATAATGTTAATAGCCATTTCAAATAGATGTGAGATGTTTAAATTCTAAGATAACACATTATTTCAGGTGAACAAAATTAGATAAAAGTTTGAATTACTATAAACTATAAACCAAAGAGATTGTTCTTTGGAAGTAGTTAATTGAAATGAATAAAAAATGAATTATAATATATATAGAGAATGTTATTAGATTGTTTTGACTAATAATTTCAAGAAATTTAAATTCAAACTACTATTAAGTATATTAAGTACATTTTATGTTTTAAAAACCATAATGTTAAAACCACTTGCAACCTTATAAACTTGATTGTAAATAAAAAACCTTAGCATAAAACTAAAAACAAGGAGAATAATAATTATATTAATATGATATAGACCTAAATTTAAGATATTTTATAAAAAAAACATTATAATTTATAAAATATATATTTATTCAAATTTACCAAGTACATTTATATAACTTGAAATACATTTATAAAATAATTTGTGAAACATATATCTATTCAAATTTCAAAATACATTTCCATTACACATTGTTAATGTTTTTTTCAACAAAATATGTTAATATAATAAAAATTATATTAATATAATTACTAATGCGTTCTTTAGTATAATAAAAAAACACATTAAAATAATTATTAATATATCCCTTAATATAATAAAAATAACACTAATATAGTAAAATTACATTAATAATTACATTAATTAAGATTTTATCTTAAAATATAAAATAAAACTTTGTATGAAAACTTAAAAAAAAAATTCTTTTAACAAACTTAATGGCATACATGGTAATTGCACGGCTGCCAAATGCAAACAGTAGGTTCGTAGTCTTAGTGAGAAACAACTCCATAAACGGATTTGCTATGTCATATTTGGAAATGGCGCAAATATAAAGACAGAACACACTACACAACGATACTTAACAGAATCAAGTTTATGTGAAGTTGCAAGAAGATTTTTACTTTTTCTCATCGGAAGGGAAAGAAAGCAACTATTTAATATCAAATGATGCACAAAGTGTCTATTGCATGGAGAATAGTTATGATG
>LPNX010681724.1:88574-99512 GCA_001517045.1 Pseudotsuga menziesii | reverse complement strand
TATATATATATATATATATTTGCATCAGCTCGTTGGGTGGTGCAAATAAAAATGGAATGTTCTAGCGTGACCTGATCATGCCTTCGAGATGGAAGGTTATCTTTTACCGATCGCATCATGCGTCTGCCGTGGGGACACAACGACAACCTTTATGTGGCCTCACGAAAAACATGAACTGACAATCATGCGCTTCGTGCTTACATTCAAAACATTTTGGCACTCACTATCAAACAACACTCTTAAGTATTAATTTCCATTTAATTATAAATTAATCGTGATACTGATTGATGATTAATTAATTAATATATAATCAATTTTAATTAAGTGATTCATCTTAAATCTGGATCTACAAAGCATTATTGATGATTAATTAATTAATATATAATCAATTTTAATTAAGTGATTCATCTTAAATCTAGATCTACAAAGCATGAAGAGGGATACTTCTATTTTAACTTCTATACTTCTACTGTAAAAGAAAGATTGTTTTTTGACTTCTATACTTCTATTTTAACTTCTATACTTCTACTGTAAAAGAAAGATTGTTTTTTGATACACTGTCAAGGGTTTTTTAAATGGATTTGGAGAAAAACTCGTAAATCCTAGTTGTTCGTAGACTATACACGGTATGAAAGTAAAATACATATTAATGACTATAAATAACATTCATTTATCAATCTATACTATTGCTCAGCATGTCTTTCTATTTAACATAATTCATATCTTCTGTACTAGAGTACGTCACTTCGGTGAGAGGAAAAATTCAAGGGATAATTATTTTTCATTTCTAAAACAATCAACCTTTATCCAAAGAAGACTATTAACTATAACTTCATTTTAAACATCCTATAATTCTCTTAAACAAAAATAACCAATATCATAAACAAATTAGACTTAGAACCTGGAAGTATTAAAAAGAAATGAGACCAACACCAAAGGGAGATGGTTCCACCCAACCTTTTCTTGAAGAAGCCACACACTTGCTCAGGACCCCTGAGTTTTCTCAGTACACCACTGGGACGGAGATCTCCGCTACACAACACACTTTTGTTACTCAGCACTCAACAACAGACTGAATCCAACAAATCACTTTAGCTATCCTTTGATCAAATTTTTTGTGTGCCTAAATTTTCAGTTAGCAGCAATCACAAAGTTCATTCTCTCCAAAAATCAGAATGAGTGATGAACCTCCTTCTCAATTTGATGGTTTATATAAGATTGCCTAGGTCTTTGGGTCAGTTTTGGAATTTAATGTGCCACCCAACTCAATTTCCTCTCTCAAGGAACATGACCACTTTTTAAGGGATTATGCTCCTGCAATAACTAGAAAGTGAATTCCAGTGATCCCACTTGTCAAAACAGCCTTCTACAACTGCACCTTCCTCATAGTGGGAAATGAACACTCATTTAACAGTCTCCCCTGAATAGCTGTCTCCTTTTATTAATTAGTAAGATAAATAATTCTTCAATTACACTCATCCTTGTCCCACTTGGTCATAAAATTTACAGTAAAAATTGACATAATGTTTTTGCTAAAATAAATAATAAATATTTATTTTTCAGTCTTAGGTATGTTACAAACACCCCACCCCTTAAGCTCAACATCATCCTTGATTTTTCTGAAGTTATTGTGGATCTTCTTTGAACAAAACTAGATATGCCACCCACATATCGCTCTCTAGTTCTAAAATCGCTTCATCTGGACCGAGGTGTTTCCATTGCACCTCTACCTGTCCAATGGTGCGACTCTGGAGAAAAATTTCCGTCCCGTCGAGAATACAATCTAGTTCCATTGAAAAATATCCTTTTGGTTCTACCTGAATCAAATTCTAGTCAATCACATGAGTAGCATCATGTTTATAATTTTTCAAAATAGAAATGTGAGAAACATTGTGTATTCTAAGACTAGGTGGTAACGCTAGTTGATAAGCCACTAGACCAACTCTTGCAATATCTTGAATGGTACTAAATACCTGAGTGCTAATTTCGCACAAATCCCCAATTTAAAGGAGCTCTTTCCTGGTTTAACCTTAACAAACACATGTTCACTAGCTTGGAATTACTCCAGAGTTCTTTTAAGATCAGCATGACTCTTTTTCCTGTCTTGAGTAGTTTTCAAGTTTCCTTGTACCTTCTTCACTGTTAGTTGCAATGCTTTTAACATGTCATGCCCTAACATCAATCGGTCTACTGGATTACTCCATGTAATTGGAGTGTTACACTTTCTATCATATAATATTTCAAAAGGAATAAGCTTTGTTGAACCTTGATAATGGTTTTTGTAAGCAAGTTCAACTAAGTGCAAATAGTATTCCCACATTTTGGGATAATCACTAACATACATTCTCAACATGTCTTCTACCACCTTATTAACTCTTTCTGTTTGTCCATCTGTTTGCGGATGATAAGCAGTACTGAAATTTATTTTCGTGTATAATTCTTTAAATAAAGTTTTCGAAAAATTACTTGTAAATTTAGGATCTCGGTCAGAAATAATTACCTTAGGAATTATGTGCAGATGAAAGATTTATTTCATAAAAATATCCACTGATACCCCCTCTTCAGATATTACGTGTCCCAAATATTGTATCTTATCTTTATAAAAATCACATTTGCTGAACTTAGCATATAGCTAATGTTCTCTTAACACTTGTAAAATTATCTTTAGGTGTTCATCATGCTCTTCTTTTGTCTTACAATAAATTAATATGTCGTCTATAAAGATGACTACAAATTTGTCTAAATACTTATAACACTATTCATTAAGCACATAAAAAATTTCGGTGCATTAGTTAGCCCAAAGGGCATAACCACGAATTCATAATGCCTGTATCATGTCTGGAAAGGTGTTTTAAAGATGTATTTGTCTTTAATTCTAACTTGGTGATAACCAGACCTTAAGTCAATTTAGAGAATATCGTTGCTCCACATATCTGATCAAACAAAGCATCAATCCATGATAGAGGATATCTATTCTTAATCATCATTTTATTAAGTTTAAGGTAGTCTATGCATATATGTAAAGTATTGTCTTTCTTTTTAACAAAAAGGACCGATGCCCCACATGGGGATTAACTCCTATAATTGTAATTTTAATTCATTCATTTCTAATATATTCATTTGATAGGGAGCTTTCAAATTAGGTACCACTCTGGGTACTAATTCTATGGTAAAGTATAGATCTCATCTAGGTGGCAACCTTGGAATTTCTTCCAGGAATACGTCTGGGAAATCTTGCAGGATCGGGATATCCTCAAATCCTAGTTTATTTTCTTTGTTAACTTGTTCATTATTAATAATGTGCACATCAAATATTTTGCAGCCCTTCCTTACATCCTTTTCCATTTGTAAGACTGAAATTTTTCTAATAGATATCTTCCTAGGAATTTCTATAATAGTTATTCTTTCTTCTTCCTTATTCAAACAAGTAAAACTCTTTTGAAAGAAGTTTAAAATTATTTGGTGTTTTCCAAGCCAATCCATTCCTATGAGAATATTGTAATATCCTAAAGGTAACACATTTAGTTTGACATGAGTTTCAAACTAATTCATCATCAAATTACAACATTCGACATTGTTTACTACCTTTCATTTAGTTATTGTGGCTAGCTGGACCAGCCAGGACTTTTCAAACTTTTGTAAAGACAATTTACACTTTTCCACTATGCTAGGAGATATATAACTTAGACTAGGTCTTGGATCAATTAAGATGGAAATAGAGAAATTTTTCATCATACCTTGGACTTCTACCATAGAATTATAGTAATTTTCCTGTCAGTTTTCCAGTGCTGCATTTATCTTGTGCATCTCATTTGACACATCCCCAACTGTTTAGTCTTCCTGGGCTGTGTGTATGTTGCTGACGTTTCCTTTCCAGTTTGGATAATATTTGGTGTAGTGTGGTCCTTGGCATTCCCAACATTTGATAGGTTCTTGTTGTTCAACATTTCTAACAAAATTGCTATATAAATCCCTCCCCTTTGATGTTGCAGTATTCTGGGGTACCTTATTCTTAAAATTAGTTTTCTGGTAGTTGTTTTTGGAGAAATTCTGGGACTTAATTCCAAAAATCTTGTTTTATTTGAATCCTCTTCTCCTTTTATCAAATCTACTAGTGTTTTTAGTCTTCCAATTTGGTAGAATTTTCCTTTTCTTGTTATGTTCGTAACAGAATTATTCCTTTCTCGTGGCTTTCTCCAAGGTTTTTGGATTGCCAAACTCATTCCTATGTTTGAAACTAGTAGTTAAACATCTTAAAAACTGTTGGATCTTTGTCTTTTCATCTATTATGTATGGAACATATCTTAGTAGACTTAAGAACTTTTTGCTCAATTCCTTCATGGACAAGGGACCTAGTTTTAGGTCATAGACCTCCTTAGCTCTGTACTTGTAATATTTTTCATACATAAACTTTCTCTTAAAGTACTTCTTAAGGACTCTCCAAGTCAAGTACTTCTTTTTCATATTTTTGACCCGCTTTATATCTTGCCACCATATGTCTCCCTTTCCAGTCAAATTATAAATAGTCATTCTGGCCTTTAATCTGTCATAATAATTGTAAATTTGCATGTACTTCTTCATGCTTGATAGCCAAAATTCAACTTATTCTCCTTTCTCGGCTTCCTCATTGAACGCGGGAGGCTTTATTTTCTTAAACTCTCCATAAATCTCTTCATAGGGTTTATACTTTTTTCTCCTAGGTTTTTTGTCACCTTCACTGCTGTCACTTATGTATATTTTTCTTTCCCTACGTGATCTTGGTTTAATTTTTGAGGAAGATTCCTTGTCACAATACTTTGTCCTTTTCTAGTTATGTTTATAGATCATTGTTTCAAAATTAGTTTTGATAGCACCTCTTTTATCTTTTTCTTGGTTATTCATTCTGTCTAGTAGATATTCATTCAACTCTAAAATTATTTGATTATCTTGTTTCACAGTTTGAAGTTAATCCCTCAACTCTCTGAATGTTTGTAGTAATTCCAGATTACTCAAATCTAGATAAATGTTGTCACGATTATTATGTTGAGTGCCATTCTCAATAGATGCTTCAACATTCTCCATTTTTCTGCAAAATAGGTTTTTGTATTTCTTGAAGCTTTACAAAATGAGGTCGCTTAACTTTTGATCATTTATAAAGGTTTAAAACTATAAATTATTACAAGGGTTTAAGGCTTCAAATTTTACCCAATTATAATCCTACACATGCAGGTGGAAGATACATATTATAAGCTTCAAGGTTGTTAGGTTTTGTATTGATTCGCTTAAGTCCTAGCAAGTTGGTTTGCATACCATACAAGTTCTACATTCTAATAGACTATACTAAAATTCCAATCCTGTCGAAGTACAAAAGGTGAAATCTATGAGGTGGAGTTTGGACAGCTGGAAGCCAAAAATTGAAGCCACATTAATTCCTTCAAGTACCAAGCAATATTTGTTTTTAAAACATATCACCAATATATGTCACATCCTCCAGTTGTAGGACATTGGGATGTGGGTATAAACCTAGAAGGTTTAATGAGATTTGAATGCAACACAAGTTTGGTTTTTAGAAAATATAGAAGGCTCAATAGTTACCTCATTCCTTTGAAGACCCTTGGCTATGTTACCCTATGGCTACTCTGTCTGCAACTTCCAAACTTGGCATTCACCTGAAACCTGCACCAACTTATACTTGAAAACGGGGCTTTCGTGTCTTATTTCCTTGGTGACGAAAGTTCGATGAATGTCAGGAAGGTAAAATATTTTCCATAGTAACCGTGTTTCCCCTTTTTTGTTCACAGTTATAGGTTAAAATATAAAATTCTATACTATGTATTGTGTGTGCAAGGAGACCTTTGTGATAAAAGGCGTGGCCTGGAATCTTTCTGAGGCTGCCCTTTTGGTAATACCTACGTATTCTTTGGAGTGACTCTGAGAAAACCACCTTAAGCTTGCAATGCTCTGCAAAGATTAGAACCTGGTCTTGTTTGGCTCTTTTAAATTGTTCAGTTTATTGTTAGGGGGGGCATTTAACTGTTTTGATATAAACAATTATTGTAATGGAATTTGTAATGTTTGTGAAGTATATTTGGAAGACTAATCCACTCTGTAATTTACATTTATTTAACAAAAATTCCTTTATCAAATTCCTTTTGTTTGGATATTCCTTCCTTTATTTTGAATGACACAGGTTTTGTATTTCACTCATGATTTTTGTTCAAAAGAGAAGGTCGTAGACTCTATCTGTCAACCTTGGTTACTATTTATATAATCACTTTAGATTCCATAAATGATTTAGGAGTGAGCCACTCTATTCACAATTTTGGTTTCGAAATCTCAAGGTAAACTATTATGCGCTAAAGGGTTTTGATGTATTAACTCATTTTGTTGTATTCTTTCTAGAAAAAAAAATCGTTATTTGTGTAGTGTTTGACTGCTTTAGTATTTTTTATAATGATTTGACTTGAAGAAAAACTTCAAGAATGGTTGAGTAAAGAGTAACTGTTCCAAAAAGTGGCCACGACCCTACTTTGTAGACTTTACTTGCGAGATTTGGGAAAAGAGCCACCATCGAGTTATGGTTTCTAGTTTCCCGATTGTAATAGAGTGATGTTTTGTAAAATCCCTTAGCTACATAGTCGTGAATATTTTACTGTTTAAGTTTTAATGTACTTTTTTTTTATAAGTCATAAGGGTTTTATCTGTATCTTTACTCTGTAATTATTCAATAATATAGTATGTTTTTACTTGTTATTTAAAGTTACACCATCCTTCTTTATCCAACGGTCAAGCCATGAGTTATATAAACTAATATGGTTGTAAAATATTAAAATGTATTAAGGTTTACATTCTAAGATCATCTGGTTCTTTTATTCTTCATTTGTAATCATACTATTAGAACAGTTAAACCCTAAGCCTATTCTTGATCTATGAACTCAGTTGTACCATTCTAGGGACTAGTTGTTTTATTTTAGGTCTAAAGAGCCTTACCTTGTTATTCAACTCTATTAAATAAAAATAAATAAATGTAGATAATGTTTAATATTTTATATTATTTTAAGCCCCAAGGCTGCCTAAACTTTTATTCTATAGATAAACACTGGAGAAACAACGCCAGTTACAATCGGAAGCCTGTAAACAATGCTAAGATTTGTCAATGATCTCGACCTAGCATTTTATTAATAGATTAAATTAGTATTGCTTTTATTTTAGTGAATTATGGTTATTCAAGATTCAATTTCGAAATGATTAGGGAAAAACAAAATATTAGGGACAAACAAATTGTCTTTTTGATTTAAAAGGTTGATACAAAAAGAGAAGTGGAGATGAACTTAGATATGACCATGTATTACTAATATGTTAGAAGATAGTAATTAACTAAATTGTATACGAAGGAAGGACTATGTAATCTATTTTTACTTCTATACTTCTACTGCAAAATAAAGATTGTTTTCTGATAAACCGTCAAGGGTTTTCTAAATGGATTAGGAGCAAAACTGGTAAATTCTAACTGTTCGTAGACTATACACTGTATGAAAGTAAAAATACATCGTAATGTCTATAAATAACATTTATTCATCAATACTATACTATTTCTCCGCATATCTTTCTATTTAACATAATTCATATCTCTTGTACTAGAGTACGCCACTTCGGTGAGAGGAAAAATACAGTGGATAATTATTTTTCATTTCTAAAACAGTCATCCTTTATCCAAAGGAAACTATTAACTATAAATTCATTTTAAACATCCTATAATTGTCTTAAACATATATAACCAATATCATAAACAGATTAGAGTTAAAACCTGGAAGTATTAAAGAGAAATGGGACCAACACCCAAGGGAAACTGTTCCACCCAACCTTTTCCTGAAGCAGTCAAACACTTGCTTAGGACCCCTAAGCTTGCTCACTACACCACTAGGACTGAGATCTCTTCTACACAACAAACTTCTGTAACTCAGCACTCAACAACATTATTAATTCAACAAATCACTTTAGTTATCCCCTCATCAAATTCTTTGTGTGCCTGAATTTTTAGTTTGTAGCAATCACAAAGTTTATTCACTCCAAAACTCAGAATGAGTGGTAAGCCTCCTACTCAATTTGATGGCTTATATAAAATTTCCTATGTGTTTGGGCCAGTTTTAGAATTTAATGCACCACCCAACCCAGTTCCTCCTCTCACTAGCCTTCTACAGCTACTCGTTCCTCCTAGTGGGCAGTGAACACTAATTTAAAATTCTATCGGGAATATGTTTCTCCTTTTATTAGCTATTTAAATAAATAATTCTTCAATTATAGTCGTCCTTGACCCATTTTGTCATAAATTTTAGAGTAAAACTTGAAATAATGTTTTTGGTGAAATAAATAATAAATATTTATTTTTTATTTTTGGGAATGTTACAATAACCTTGTAAACTTATGCCACATGAAAATCTATTTGAAAACTTTGACCTTCATGTTAAAAAAAATACTAATAATTACTATTGTTTTAACATAATTTTGTGAACTTTAATAAAAAAATTATTGTGTAAAAAGACAACAGTTTTAAGCTTTATATAAATTATTTACAATTCATTTCGATGAAATGGAAGAATACTTTCAATTGTTCATTAGTAAACCACATGTATACAAAAAACATAGTATTGTAACCCTGATAGTAAATATGATAGTGGATAATTCATTAAAGAAACTTAATAGTGGAAATAGTTCAGCATAGGGAGGTATATATGTCAACAATTGAGCGTAGGGAGGTAAATATGTCACTTCATATAAAGAAAGTAAAATATGTTTTTAATATTGCTATGAAAAAATCATTGTTCAATTTTTTTTTGTTCAACCTGCAAACATTTAAAACTAGCATATGTATTAAGAGGTGCAAAGGAACACCACGAAGATCAACATATTTTGCAATGGCTCTCCAACAATTCATGTACAGTAATAAATGTGTTGTAATATATTTATGATGAAAACCATCTTATACAATCGATAAATGAAACGATAAACTAACCATAGTTGATTGCACCAGTCTCCATATTCTTCCCAGCTTAAGATCGCTACACAAAAGGTATTCGATACATCTTTTTTGTCATAAAACAATATAAGTTTCAATTCTAAAGAGCTCCAAAACACATTTATTTGTTGTTACCTGTTGCTACTTTGAGTTTCTACCTGGGTGGTATAATATTCTTCTTTTTAAATGCCAAATTGAGGTTGATTGGATTCACGCACTTTCATGAGGGCCATGAAAGAAAATCCTTCTAAAACATCATAAACATGTGACACTAAGCACAAGCCACTGCAATCATCTCTCCACTATTTTCATGAAAGAGATTAGACAAGTTCTTCCTTTTGTTGCTTCTTCCATAACTGATCATTTCTGGGAGATTCATTTGGAGTTCCAACTTCATAGGATCATGCAAACCCCATAAACCGGACTTGCTTCTCTTGGATCATGCGAAGTTTATCTTTTGTACCTCAATTGTAATAATACAATTTCCTTATATGCAATCATTGATGAATTCAACGACGAACAAAACAAACCATTAATAAAAGAGAAGCATAATTTGTAATCAAGGAAAAAATGGAAGAATGAAGAAAAACTAAAGGTGAATTCAATGTCAACAACAAAAAAACCATGAACAAAAGAGAAACGCAATAAGTACTCAAGAAAAAAATAGAACAAGGAAACAAACCTGAAGGTCTAAACATTACTTCCATTCTGCAGTGTAATATCCTGAATTTTGGACCTAACACTTATAGGCATGAGACTATTCATTATGATGTTATCTGAATGTTTTATTTTATATACTAGGTCGAAGACTCCACTGCATATGAACATGATGATTTATTTTATATATTGGGTGTAAGCCAATTGTTGATGATATATATATGCTTGGTTGTGTTGGGCATGGACCATGAAGCACATGATTGATGAGATTTATGTGTTGAGCAAGGAGTTCTGGAACATATGAGTAATTGATGTTTGTGTTGATTGAGAAGCTCTAGAGCACATGAGTAATTGATGTTTGCATTGAGAAAGAAGCTCTGAAGCACATGAGTATTATATTTATGTTGAGAATAAAGCTTTGGAACACATGAAAAGATAAATTGGAAGTGTTGGGAATAATCCTTGGAGCCTTCCATGTTGATGTTGAGCCTAAGCTCTAGAACATCGGATCATTGGCAATTGTATCTCTGGGTGTATCGTACAAGTACATCCTAGCATTAGTGTTGAGTGAAGAGCTCTATAATTGCACTAAGTTTGTAACTCCTTATTTTTAGCGTTGAGTACGAGCTCCAGTAAGTGCTAGGTGTTACTAAAAATAATTAATGATTCCCGAGTGAAAACAACTTGAGAAAATTATTCACTCATCAGACTTATCTATAAGTGATTAAATGAAATTTCTAATTTTTGTATTCTCGTCAAGTACTAAAGAAATACCATGTTATACGAGGGAATCGAACATGAAAGGATGTTTAAAGTTACGTGGCCTAGTAAACCTAACCATCTACCTGATGACCTTAATGAATAAATAGTCATAAATCTAAGGATCACAATATGTGATAACTCAAGACAAATGTTAGCAAATTTTATGTTATTATGTATTTGAGTGAATCCACGGACCTGGGTAACACTTTTTGGCAAGGGCATTTCGGCAAAAACAAAAAAACGCACCTCGGTCCAGGGCTTGTTAAGCCCTTGACCGAGGTCTTAATATCCCGACCGAGGTTTTATTAAGCCCTTGACCGAGGTATTTAAATACCTCGGTCGAGGTATTTAAATACCTCGACCGAGGTATTGCGTGCTTTACAAACCCTCGACCGAGGTATTTAAATACCTCGACCGAGGTATTTATATACCTCGGTCAAGGGCTTAAAAAAACAGACTTAGCCCTCATTCAAACAAATGAAAAATTTCATGTGCCTTGCAGAGGTGTAAACCCTACCATTACT
>LPNX010681724.1:0-86263 GCA_001517045.1 Pseudotsuga menziesii | reverse complement strand
TATATATATATATATATATATATATATATATATATATACATAGTATGAGGTATAAGATAGAGATATAATTCTAACCTATAAACATCATTTTCCATCCAAGAAGAAATTATAAACATTCAATTACTAGAACTAAGATAAACCAACGAAGACCTTTTTCCAGATCTGTACAAATAAGTAAGTATCTTAAACTAATTAACAGACCAAGTAATTGAGACCCTAAATGGTCCATGATCTATAAATTATATACTAGCTACATTTTCAAAGATTGTGTAATAATGCTATTGACAATGTTATAAATCGCTGGCATAAATAACATTTTCAAACCCTTTAATATAAAAATCGACATAATAGAAATTGCACACCCTAAATTACAAGGACCACCATAATAAAACCACATTATTATTATACACACAGTAATCAATTAAGAACCATGTAATTACATCGAGGTTGCATGAACGAATCCTGTGGACACCCATTTGCCAAATCGCATACCAGAAAACACAACACCCATTATTTTAGAAACCCTAATAGCTTTAAATTAGATAGTAAAGTAGTTAAACCATCCAAAGTAATTACACAGGAGTGGCAAGATCAAATCCTGTGGACATTCACATGCCCAAATATCGTGCATATTAAAATCATAATTATACAAGATATTTCAAGATCGAATCCTGTGTGAAGGTAAGCCCCAAATCACAACGATCAGGATTCGAATCCTGTAGAGTCCTTCTACATTTGATAAAGCCATGCTATACACAGTTTGTATGGGGGATATAAATAGTAAACAAATTCTTTTACATATAGGTCATGAGACCATCACATTTCACACACACTATAATCCATGGCCTTGGCCCAATTAAATAATCAAAATCAATCTAAAAACAACTAACTATGTCAATACTTGACCCTTTCAAGAAAACAACCTAAAACAAAGTTTTCCCATGCAGGGTTTATGTTAAATTTTCATATGCTTAGCTAAAACATTAGTATTTCATTTCATTTTCATAAAAAAAGCATATAAATAGGACCACTGAAAGAAACAATATCACAAGAACAACACAGATTTATCTTGGGAAAACCCTAAAGGGAAAAACCTAGCAAAATCTTCCTCAATATATATGCCCCAAAAAGATAAAAGATAAAACCAACAAGGAGATCAAATCCTAATCCTCCTTCTTCTCCAACTACTTCTCTCTCTCCACTAATGTGCTACACAAGTTAGTGTGTGCTCCAAATGAGGAACACTACACCTCTATTTATATTAATCTATTCACTTTAATTATTGATTCCGACATGTAGGCTTGAGTTAATCATGTAGGCTCGAGTTACATATGTAGGCTCAAGTAACCACACTAGGGTGCTAATGACCCACGTTTACAATTAGAGGGGACTACCTCATGACTCTTGTTAGTTATTTCGATTAGAAGCATCGAGATACAAAGTAATACAAGTGGATCTCCGAGTAGGACCATCAGGGACCACACAAAGATACATATAGAATATTCTTTGAAGTTACAATATTTCAACACTCCCCCTTAATGAGAAGGGTATTCTACAACAACATCAACAACAACAATAATAGGAGAGAGAGAGAGATAGGACATCATCAACATCATCGGGGTAACACATCTACAAATCATTGGAATCTTTTCAACATCATGTAGTCTTCATCTTCAATCTTCAAGAATTCAACAACATCAACACTTTGACCGCTTGAATCAGCAACATCTTCAGCACTTTGACCTTTTGATTAGCAACATCATCTTCAACATTTTGACCTTTCTATCAGCAACATCATCTTCAACACTTTGAACTTTCGATCAGCAACATCATCTTCAACACTTTGACATTTCGATTAGCAACATCATCATCATACTCTGATCTTTCAAACATCAACATCATCATCATAATCTGATCTTTCGAATAGGAACATCATCATCAACAACAACAACCTGCAATCCACAGTAAAAAGACAAAGAGTCTTTGGATCGCCTTTGGACCTAAGTCTAGGGATGATAAAATCCTACCACATTCTCAACAACCAAAGTCACCGGATTGATTATGGGATAATCAGTCCCTATCACTTTAGGACTAGGTCCAAGGATGATTTAATCCTACTGCATTCTCGACAACTGAAGTCACTGGATTTATTACAGGATAATCAGTCCCTATCACTTTAGGACTAGGTCCAAGGATGATGTAATCCTACCACATTCTTGGGGACCAAAGCCTTCAGATACCTTTCTGAACCGAAGTTCAAGGATGATACAATCCTGCCACATCCTCAGGGACCGAAGCCTCTGGATACCTTTCTGAACCAAAGTTCAAGGATGATGCAATCCTGCCACATTTTCAGGGACCGAAGCCTTTGGATACCTTTATGAACTGAAGATCAAGGATGATGCAATCCTGCCACATTCTCTGGGACCGAAGCCTCCGGATACCTTTCTAAACCGAAGTTCAAGGATGATGCAATCCCACTACATTCTCGAGGACCGAAGTCATCGAATCTATTCTAGATAGATGTCCCGGGATGATACAATCCCTCTTCATTCTTGAGGGCCAAAGTCACTGGATCACTTTAGGGAAAGTGCCTAGGGATGATACAATCCCACTGCAACATCACTACTCCCCCTTTTGAGGAAGGTATTTTTGAACAACACCAAACTTGTCCCGAAAGTGTTCGAACTTTACTTGAGACAAAGGCTTCGTCAACACATCAGTAACTTGTTCATCAGTGCTCCAATATTGGAGCTTTATGGATCCCTTATGCATCATATCTCGAATGTATAAATACCTAATTTCTATGTGCTTCGATCTATCGTGGAATACTGGGTTCTCTGTCATCTTTATACAAATTTGATTATCACATAGAATCATGGTAGTGTCCCTAATATAGGTTGAATAATCCTAACATAAGCTTTTGAAGCCATATGGCTTCACAACTAGCAAAGCAATCTGCTATATATTCTGCTTCGGCTGTGCTTAGAGCAACACTAGACTGCTTTCTGCTAAACCATGAGATCATAGCAAATCCTAGACTATAACATCCACCTGAAGTGCTTTTTCTATATGAGATACTTCCAACCCAATCTACATCTGTGTAACCATACAATCTATACTCATGGCTACAATCATAGTATAGACCAAAGTCTATAGTCCCTTTCAGATATCTCATCACATGTTTTGTAGCTACTAAGTGAACCCATCTTGGTTGAACAAGATATTGACTCAAGGTGTTCACAGCAAAACAAATGTGTGGTCTGGTATTTGTTAAATACATCAATGACCCAATGATCTGTTTGTAGTGAGTCACATCCACTAATTATAATGAGTCATTAGCAAATAACTTCAGGTTAGAGTCCATGGGTGCGGCTATGGCTTTGCATTCCAACATATTGAATCTCTTCAATATCTATACCACATACTTTCCCTAGTTGAGAAAGATTCCTTCTGAACTTTTCCATACTTCTAGACCTAGGAAATAATGCATTAACCCAAGGTCTTTGATCTTAAATTCTTCTGCTAGTTTCTTCTTGCTTTCCATAATCTATTTCTCATTCCCTATTAAGAATAAGTCATCCACATATAACAGCAAGATGACAGGTTCATCTTCTACAACCTTAATATAAAGGTTAGGATCAGATTTACTCATGGTGAAGCCCATGCTTGACAGGAAACTATCTATCCTTTCATATCAAGCTTGAGGAGCTTGTTTCAGGCCATACAAGGCCTTCTTCAACTTGCATACGTGAGTATGTCTATCTTCAACTTCAAATCCTTATGGCTGTTCTATGCATAATTCTTCTTCGATCACACCATTCAGAAAAGTTGTTTTCACATCCATCTAGTGTAAGTCCCACTTCATCATATATGCAAGTGCCATGATAGCTCTAATTGAAGTATACCATGCTTCTGGGGCAAATGTTTCTTCATAATCAGTTCCCTCTTTCTTATAGAAACCTCTGGCCACAAATATTGCTTTATAATTCTCGATACTTCAATCAGTTGCATGCTTTATTTTGAATATCCATTTGGAGGATACTATACTCTTTTCTTCTAGTTTGGGAACTATATCCCATACAACATTCTTCATTATTGACTGGTATTCTTCAGTCATTGCTTCTACCCATTCTTTCTTCTGTACAGCTACTTCATGCCTTGTAGGTTCTTGATCTACAAGATCACACATCAAGGCTACATAGTTAGAAAAAGTATTAGGCTTCTTTCTTTCCCTTGTGAAGCCTTCAAGAGCTCCATATCTTTCTGCTTCTCGTATAATTTCTCTTGTCCAAGCAGGGTTTCTCTTCCTTGACATCTCCATCATGGAAGGTTCTTGTGGTTCTGCTAAGTCATGTTCTTCAAGACCTTCATCTTCAGGGAGACATGTAGTTTCTTTATTTCTGGGAGGTGTCTCTTCTTCATACACTTCTTCATGTTGGGACTTCCTAGATCTATTGAGGGATTTCTCTTCATCGAATGTCACATATCGACTGATTTCCATGTGATGGAATCCAGGAATATAGATTCTGAATGCTTTGGATACTTCACAGTATCTGACAAATATCCCCTTCTTTACGAAAGGGTCTAACTTGGTTCTTTTCTCTTTTGGTATATGAATATATACTGGACAACCAAATATCTTGAGGTGACTTACCTCAGGCCTCTTTCCTATGAAGATCTCTTCTGGAGTCTTGAACCCAAGAGCACTGTGAGATATTCTATTCTGCACATACACAACAAATCTTGTTGCTTCTGCCCATAGATGCATTGGAAGATATTGATCATATATCATTGTCTTCACTGCCTCCATGATGGTTATGTTCTTTCTTTCCGCAACCCCATTCTGTTGAGGATTGTAGGGAGTATTTAGTTCCCTCTTGATTTCGGCATCTTTGCAAAAATCCTGAAACTCTTTTGAGGTATATTCTCCTCCATTTTCTGATCGGNTATCAAGGCTTTGAACTCCTTGAATTTCTCAAACACTTCACTCTTTGCTTTCAAGAAGTATATCCAAGTCTTTCTTGAAAAATCATCAATAAATGTGATACAATATTCAAATCCACTTAAGAATGTAGAAGACATTGGACCACATACATCTGAATGAATCAATTCCAACATACCTTTTGTTTTAGTTTCACTCTTTAGAAATGGATTCTTAATGTTCTTTCCCTTCGCACATCCTTTGAAAATGCTTTCATGCTTGATCTTCATGTCTGGTAATCCCGTCACTACTTTGTTCACATGAGGTAGAGCCTTGTAGTTAATGTGGGAAAGCCTTCTATGCCATAGTTCACTAGTGTCAGTGGACTCATGAACAAACGTTGTTTCTGATTTCCCCTTGATTTTATACAAGCCTCCTTCTTCTTCACCAATGATGATTGCATCTTCAATATTCGTTTCTTTGGGCCACATGAGTACTTGGCAATCTATGGAAGCAACTCTAAATCCTTTCTTATCTAAAGCTAAGATATAAATTAAGTTCTTATTTAAAATAGGTACATATAATACATATTTCATCTTTAGAGGATTACCTGAATCAAGTTTGTAGCTTGATTCACCAACTCCTTTGATTGGATATTGATAGTCATCTCCTAAGGATGCTTTATGAGGAGAGATTCTTTCTTCGATTTTGGATAGATTTTTCTTTTGTCCCATCATGTGCTTTGAAGCACCACTATCAATAAGCCAAGCGTCTTCTCCAGGTGTTACAGACACAGAGAGTGTAGAGAATAGTACATACTCTTCTGCATCTTCTTCTTTTTCTTTCTTTCTTGGAGGTTTTTCTTCTTATTCATCATCATCTTCATCTTCCTCTAGATGAGCATGATATATTTTGTTGTTATTGATCCTCTTCTTATACTCTTGCTTCTTTATAGGACAATTTTGGGCAATGTGTCCTATCTTGTCACAATGAAAACATTGGAAGCCAGAGTAGTCTTTTTCTGGGGGATTTTTTCTTCTTCTTTGGATTCTTTTGGGAGGTTGAGAATCCTTGAATTTTCTTCTCTTAAAGTTAGATTGACTTCTTCTTCTCTTGGTGTGATTTGCTAGGGCTTGATCATCTTCCTTTAGTAAGTCTTCTCTATTTTCCACTCTAGTATCTTCTTGAATGTAGTCTTCCCATACCACTTCAAACATCATGATTTCTTTTTTGGCACACATCGTCTGGATGAAGGATTCCTAGGGTCTAGTGAGGCCATTGAGAGAATTCATAACCAATTCATCTTCATCAAGCTTATCTCCAACAACTTATAGTTTCTATTTGATCTAAGAAACCCTTGTGAAGTAGTCTTGGATAGATTCTCCATAACTCATCTTGGTGCTCTTCAATTGAGCTCTTAGATTCATCTTCCTGTTGATGTTTCTTCCCTCATACATTCTAGAAAGGGCATCATACATTTCTTTTGGAGTATTCTTGGATGATACTTGAGGGATCAAGTGATCCTTGATGGAGTCAGCAATAATCCTTTGTGATCTAATCATATCCTTTCCATGCTTCTCCTTGGATTCAGCTTATTTAGGTTCTAAAAATTCTTCTTTGACATACTTATCAAGATCAGTCTCTTGGAGAATGAGACTAATCCTGTATTTCCATGCTCGAAAATTCTCCATGCTTCCTAGATTGTCCTCAAGCTTAGTGCTTGGGGCCATCTTGTCAAAAAATCACAAAAAAATGAAATTTTTGCTGAATGAGAAACAATATTTCAAGTTACAATATTTCAACAGTTTACAATATTTCAACAGTTACAATATTTCAACAGTTTACAATATTTACAATTTACAATATTTCAACAGTTTATAGTTTACAATATTTCAACAGTTTACACCCACGGTATTCTTTGCATTAGTTTTAAATACACACTAAATAACAAAATAGTAAGCATGCACCCATATATGCTATCGCATCTACTATGGAGAGTGCTCATGCCATCCATGACATCGCCCCAAGCCATATGCTGTCACCAATTACAATCCTACAACTAAAGCAATTAATGGAAGCAAATATACACAGTCCAACCATGAAGGCGAGTGCCACATAAAACCCAACATAAATAACCATTGAAATAAATGCAGCATAATACATTTATACACAGTTTAAAAAACCATAATCAAGTTTACCCAGTCGATCCCATTGGCTATGGAACCATTGCAAGCAATGGTGCTGCCTTGGATTTTACCATAAAATGAAACACCATTTATACAATACACATAGAGCCTGTCAAAAGTACCCAGGATCCCATCGTTGCTAACAACATTCATAATAATTACAAAACCTAAATATTTATAAAATCAGACCTGAAGGCCAACGAAACCCCACAATAAACCCCAAGGTCTGTCACTGCACACAATGCAGAGTTCTATTGGAACCAAATTCCATTAACCCCAACCAGCAACGAGATAAAACTCACTCCCAACCATACAATCTAGAGGTGACAAGTGAAGACTTGTTGAACAATATTACCATAAATGAAATGGCATCACCCATGACTGGAACTTCGATCTATGAACCATGCTGCTCCTCACCAGCCCTGTCACCTGCAACCACCAAACAATGAGATGGATGAGAATTATGAAATCGTTGAATAAGCTACAACAAACAAACAACATGCTGTGAAACCAAATGATACCATACCTATCATTCACCCTGGAGATCGCATTCACCATGTTGTGTTTATGGAAACAAGGGCAAGCAACAAAACTGTGCAATGACCAAACCTCGTTTTGGAGCCAAAACCTATGTTGGGCTCTCACACTTTCTAATTAGCATTAATGGCTCCATCTTGTGGTCCATTAACAAATTCCAAACCCACTTCTCTATAGTTTCTAATCGATTCAATATCGATTGTCTCCATTCCATGCAAACGTTCTAAACCTTATGTGCTATGTTATAATTTCGCCACCCCAGAGTTTAATACAAGGCTTAAGTTATCACCTAAAATCACATACAATTAGGTTTTACACCTTAGCAATATGCTCATCGAACTCTTTAGGCTCTAAGCCTAATACCATGGCATGTGCAATATGCCATGGTAGGTTGTTAAGCGTAAATACAAGTTTCACTTTTAATTAAAGATTTATGAATATGTAAAAGCATAAGATGAATGTATAAGTTAATTGCTTTTCGTAAAATAAACATATAATACAAATATTCTAGGGTATGAACAGTTGATAGCAATTACACCATGAGCAATAAGTGCCTTTAAAATACCAAGTTTGTGTCATACATTAATAGGTGTGGTATTAACCTTGTCATGAACACAAGTCTGTAAAGAACAATAATAACAACCAGTAGAGGTCACTAGCTGCATGTACGAGTACTAGCGATCAAACGTTCAGCAACAAGTATTTCGTAGGTAAGTACCCTACTTATAAACAAGATAAGAGTGCATTAATTCAACATAACTAAGTAATCCCACTAGCCAAGTAGAAACTGTTACCTCTCATGCAGTTACATGGGAGAACTAGTCCCACCACTCCACGTTCCAAAAACAAGGTTAAGTTAGAATCATGTATACAACGGTAAACACATGCAAAATAACAATGAAGTACATAATCAAAGGATATACCATACACAACAATGCGTAACCATAAAAATAGCATAGTAATCAACCTTACGACATATAGTGAACATAGCAATAAGCATAACTGCAATAACAAAGTAGGATGTAAGAATAGCTTATGACAAATTCGCAGTACGATAGAGTACGACACATCCCACAAGTTCAATAATGTCCAAAATAGGTAGTGTGTCACTAGCCTAATAATTTTTTTCCCAATTTTTAGGGACAGTACAAGTTGTATTAGAGCCCAGTTTCAACACTAAGAGACCATTGGGCATACCAAACATTCACCGCAAAGAAAATAAAGTATGTTTTTAAATATAGTTAACTAACCGAAATTTTCCTCTCATTTAAAATTTGCAATTACAGGAAATTTTTATGGAAAAATTTAGATCATGAACACTGAAGAAGATAACAGACAACAAGGAAAGATGAACAACCCCGCAGGGGAAAATCACTCATTCCACAAAAAATTCCAAAAGGGAACCTTACCATAAATGAGCTAGTAGCCCAAGAGAAAAACAAAAAGAGGAACGTACCCCTAAATCTCTGGAAGGAAATATCACAGCCCTTCCAGTGAGGACTCTCTTTCTCCATGCAAGAAGAGACAAAGAAATTATGATAACCTACAGGGAGAGTTCAAAAAAATAAGATCCCAACCTATGAAGGTGAACTAAACACAGGGGAAAAAGCTAAAGAATGGTTGTTGGGTATGAGAAAATATTTTTGAGTTCATAACTACTCAAGTGAGATGAAGCCTTTGCTTTCCATTTATAACATAAATAGAAAAGCACTGATATAGTGGAGAGATTTGAAACATACCAATAAATATGAGTTAAGGAAAATACGCTGGAGTAACTTCCGCAAAATCTTTCAAGAAAAATGTATGTCAAAAATATTCTTCTATAGAAAAGTAAAGGATTTTCATGAACTACGTATGGGATCCGTGACTATGGATGCTTTTATTAACATATTTCTAGATCTATTACATTATGTACCATAGATCAAGGAAGAAAAGGTAAAAATCCAGTAGTTTTTAGGATGTCTTCCTCCCAAATTTTGGGAAAGGATTGAGTTTGACATGCCTAAAACCTTGGACACCACATTACACAAAGCTAAGATCTACTATGAGCATGGAAAGCTAAGGTAATAGAACATGAACAGAAACATAGACATGTCTAAAAAATTCTCTGATAACCGCAATCCATGGTTTAATGCACCCTCGTACAAGAAACAAAACAACAGTCTTCCACCGAACAAGAACTTCAACAAATCATGTACAAAACCATATGTACCAGCTCCAGAAGCTAACAAGCCAGTAGCAGTAGGGGGAGTAAATTCTACCCCGATAGTGATCAAGTGCTAGAAATGAAGTGGGCCTCATTATGCCCAATATTGTAAAAACAAGACCAATGGGGTCTTGTACAACTTACAAAAAGAACCAACCATAAAGGAGATAGCTAGAATCCCATGGATTTATGTAGCTTTGGATGGATGACAGGTAGACCGTCAATCTAGCATGGTTGAGATAGAAGGTGAGATCTTGAACACTTATATTTCAATACTTATTGACCTCGACGCTTGCCAGAGCTATGTTTCGCATAAAATTGTTGATGTATGCAAACTAGGCAAATTAAAACATGATAAATCTTGGCTGGTTTAGTTAACCACCAGTACGAAACATAATGTTTTAGAAATAGTTAAATATTGCAAGGTAAACCTGAATGGTTTTCCAATAAAAGTGAACCTAAACATCCTACCCTTAATATTGTATGATATACTTATTGGTATGGACTAGCCGGAACAACACCATGTCATGCTCGATGGCTTACACAAGTAAATCTTGTGTACAGACAGCCAAGGGAATCAAGTGAAAATTTAGGGCATTCTAAAAAAATATTTTGTAAGGAAAATATCTTCTTTACAAGCAAAGAAATGTGTTAGGAAAGGCTGCAATTTGTTTGCAATAAACATCCAATACATAGAGTTTGAGAGAGAACAATGCATAGAGGATTTCTCGTTCTTGTAGAATTCAAGGACGTGTTTCCTAAGGAAATCCTAGGGTTACCTCCGAAATGAGGCCTAGAATTTTCAAAAGAACTGATACCAGGATCGTATCTGGATTCCAAAGCAGCTTACCACATGAGTGCACTAGATTCAGTGGAACTCAAACTGCAATTATAGGAATTCATCGAGAAAGGATATATCTGACCAAGTTTGTCCGCTTGGGGAGCACTGATATTATTCACCAAGAAAAGGATGGTACAATGCGGATGTGCATCGATTACCGTCAACTGAACAAAATGACTATCAATAACTGATACCCACTCCCTAGGATCGATGACTTGTTCGATCATGTAGGAGGAGCCAAAATATTTTCAAAGATTGACCTACGATTCTGGTATGATCAGGTACGGATTCATGATAAGGATATTCACAAAACCTCCTTTCGTACAAGGTACGAGCACTACGAGTTTGTATTGATGCCATTCAAGTTTACCAATGCACCCACAAACTTCATGTGTATGATGAACAACATATTCAGTAAATATCTGGATAAATTTTTTTTGGTCTTTACAGACGACATCCTAGTTTACTCTAAGAGTAAACATGAACACAACGAACACCTTCGCATAGTACTATGAGTGTTACAAGAACACCAGCTTTACACTATGTTTAGTAAATGTGATTTCTACAAACCACAGAAACAGTACTTGGGTCACATTATCTCTGAGATAGGGATAGTTGTGGACCCGAAAAAGATTAGATCCATAGAATACTAGCCTACCCCTACTAGTGTCACTGACATTAGGTCCTTTCTGGGATAAGCCAGATATTATCGAAATTTCATTCAGAACTTCATGAAAATAGATTTTCCCATGACCACTTTGCATAATAAATAAAAGAAGTTCTTATGGACGACCAAGTGTAAGGAAAGTTTCCAATGACATAAGTAGCTTTTGATGATCGCATCGATAGTATGAATTGTGGATCCCAATGAGGATTTCATTGTTTGCATGGAAGTAAGCAAGGAAGGACTTGGAGGAGTCCTCTTGGAGATTGATCATGTGTACTATTATGAATCGTGAAATTTAAAAGAACATGAGAGGAATTACACCACACACGATAATGAGTTAGTTGCCATCATTCACGCATTGAATATGCAGAGGCACTACCTCATGGGAAGGAAATTCTTTCTGAAGACATAAAATACGAGTCTGAAGTATTTATTCAAACAATCAGATTTGAATGCAAGGCAAGCTAGGTGGTTGGATTTCCTTAGTTAGTACCATTTCGAGCTAAATCATATTTAGGGCAAAGAGAACAAGGTTTTTGATGCTTTGAGCTGACTAATTGATATGATATATGAGGCGACTTTAAGTCAAACTGATGCAAATTTGCATGAGAGGATTAGAAAGGCCAACAGAGTTGACCCTTTCTATGTACAAATCCTTGAGAAATTCTGAGAGGATAGGTTGTTTCAACAGAAAAAGAGTACAAGGTAGATGAATCAGTACTGCTATGGTCCAAAGAGAGATTGTACATTCCAGAATGAGGAGACATTCGGTCTAGTATCCTCATGGAATTTCATCGGGAACCCTACTCGGGGAATAGGGGATATCAAAATATGATATCCACGTCAAGAGACACTTTTTCTAGCCTAATTCAAAGGCCGACATTGCAATGTTTATCGTGAAATGTCAAGAATGTCAACTGGTTAAAGTTGAGCATCATCATCCTTCCGGATTGCTGCAGTTGTTACCTATTCCAAAATGGAACTGGGAGTTCATTAACATGGATTTTATCATCGGTGTACTGAAAAGTAATAAACAAAATGATTCTATCTTATTAGTAGTTGACAAATTGTCAAAAGAAGCACATTTCATTCCAATGAAGTCGATCTACAAGGAAGTACACATTGTCAATATCTTATTGATAGAGATATTTAGATTGCACATGATACCCAAGGCAATCATCTCGGATCAAGATTCTAAGTTTACAAGAAACTTTTCGAGATATTTGTTCTTCAGCTTTTTCAACACATTTGAACTTTATTACTGACCTGCAGACAGACGGATAGGAAGAAAGAGTAAACCAGATTGTTGAGGACATGCTTAGGATATATGTCATGAACAACCCCAATAAGTGGGAAGACTACCTGCATCTTGCAGAGTGTGTGTATAACAACAATTAGAGCAGTTTGTGTCGACATGCACATTTTCCACAACGTTAGGATTTACAGAGATGTTGATAGGGATAGTAGCGAAAATATTTTCCATGTTCCCCTCAACAAACATTCTTCCCTTGGTAAGGGATTAATGGGTGTATCGACATCGTCTACCAGTCTCATATGAAACTCATGGTTCTCTATCTGCTTAACTCTGGAAAAAAATAGGATCAATGGTGAAGATCTTCACAGATCTTATCTCATCCGCACATGGCTTTGAGAATGGCTTCATCCGAAGGTAAAACCATATCTAAGAAATATCTAGAATGCAAAGAGTTTTCTTCCCAAGCAGTCAGATAGGATTCTTCCAGTTCCTCTGAGATTGTGAGGGGAACTAGAATGGAATCAACAATGGTACGGGTGATAGCTTGATAATCCACTTTCGCTGTCGATAAGGGCACTTCAGGTTCATGGTGGGAAGGGAGAACCCAAGGATCATTCATATCAACAATTGTAGCTATGGACTTCCCCACACAAGTAGAACCTATATAATCAATCGGAGCTGGAAAATCAAATGTGCCCATCAATCTTGCATACATTTTATCCCCCAAGCTCTCTGAAGCAAGTTTGACTTGATCAACCAATGGTATAGTGGATGCATTAAATTCCATGCGGCCTTTTCGAGTAAAACCGAGTTGGTCAATAGTAACCAACTTCCCTTTGTGTGGAAACACTACCACCCAAAAGACGACCGATGCAATAGAAGACATGGCACAATTCCAACTTCTCCCCAAGAGAAAGTTGTAATCCAAAGGTGCATCAATCACCTCTACCTCAATAGACATTGTTGTCCCTACCCGCTTAATTTCAAAAGCTGGTAGGATACCATGAGGATAGAATGATCTTCTGTTGAAAGTAGTAAGTAGGGTGTTTGACAGGACCGGCTCTGGGGATCCAAGAGCTTTCCAACAAGACAAGGACATAACACATGTAGAAGTACCCTCGTCAACAACTGCTCTTCCAATGGTCTTTACACCATGGATGACATCTATCAATAAGGCTACATGATATGGTAGGCGAATTTTGACATCAGACATATTAAATTTTTCCATGAGACTCTATGCGTCCATACTACCGAGGGTTGCTAAGAGTGCATCCTGTTGGGTGGAACAACTCTGTAACACTTATAAAACTGACATTGCACATGGAGTTTGGGCTAAGTCTTAAACTACGGAGTAGTTTGTTGTAGCCCTAGCATTAGGATTATGCAAGGTCTTCTTAAAGACACCTTTCAGTATCTTGGACATAATTTCGGCAGGTTTCTCAATCATGAGAGGGTTAGAAGTGTCACCTATTGAATTACCCTTCTACGAGGTCTCTTTTTCATAGTTTTTGTTCCAGGTCTATAGTAAAGTTTGGGATCAAACCATGTTGATATAATTGGGGCAGGGGCATTTGGGGTGCCCCCTACTATATTCGAAGCTGAAGCAGAATTTTGTCCCTGGGAAAAGGGATCCTTCAAGATAGTCGGTTGTTGGGCTTTTAACAGCTTTTGATCTTGTTCCATAAGGGGAAATAGATGGGTAAGGTGATCTTCATGGCACAACTTACATGGGAATTTCACCTTCTTCTTTTCTTTCTTGCCCCCATCAGCATTGTTTACGAGTTTTTACTTGTTTTGGTTTCCCTCCCCTTTCTTTCCTCTCTTCTTTTACCATCGAGTTGTTGATTGCCCTTCTGAGAGGTTTGTGCAAAAAAAAATTCATTTTAGGGTGAGGGGGCAGCCTTTGCTACCTCTGCCATAGAATGTTTAATGGACAACTAATGGAGTTATTTGGCCAAAGATTCTATAGTGAGAGAATTCACGAAAGCAACCACATCATCGGCATGGGGTCCAGGATTAGGTTTCTCTGCATCGTGTGTTGGCCTCGGTGCCTCAGGGATAATCTCATATCAGATCCCAGACTGAAATATATCAAATATAGTTGTAGGGCCCTAAGGAGAGCTTCTTCCTCATTCATCACTCCTGAAGTAGATACATCCTTAGATATATAAGGCAATAAGGATTTAAGGAATCATTCTAATAAGAACTCAGGAGGAATAGTGGCTTTAATAAGGCTCTTCTGTCTTCTCCACTCTTGGATGTGATCCAAGATATGGGTGGCCTTGTTCTATCAGAAGGTAGACAACAAGTCTGTTCGGAAATCATATCAGATAGGAAGCTGGAAGTGACTAAGGAATGCGTTAGCCAAGTCCAAAAAACTGCTAAACGCATTAGATGGCAATTCAATGTACGATTTTGCTGCAGTACTCATCAAATTTATTTGGAATAGCCTCAACCGAACCAAATATTCATTCAGTGAGTTAGAAGAGTTCCATAAATGGAAAGTGGTGGCATGAGCTCCAGCATCGTCACCAACTTTGCCTTTGAATTTTGGGATATCCAATGGTAGCTTGGTAGGGATGGGTGGCCAGAAGGGATCATGTCTCACCGGGTCATTCATCAGTTTAGACAAATCTAGCAAGTTTAAAATCGCCAGGAAAGCAAGCTTAGGTATAACCAGAGCACTAAAAGTACTAGTTTGGGGATTAGAGGGACTTGCCCCCATATTCCCATATGTGAAGGTGGGGTTGCCCCCTGCTACTGTTTGTGAAGTGGATGGGTTTCTTTGGAAAGGATTCCATCCATAAGACACAGGAGTTTTTGTGTGAGGTGCAGTATAAGAGGTTATGGCTGCCCCAGTCGAAACTGGGGTTTGGAATATAGGAGCAGGTATCCCTTCACTAAAAAGCAAAAAGGGAGATCTTGTGAATGGACCTGAAACCAGAGTTTGAAAACCATGACCATAAGGGTTAGTGTTTCCAAACTGCACCCCTATATATGAGGGTGTTCGGCCTACGTATGGAGTGGATGGGGGAATGTGCCTCCCATTCCAAGGAAATACTTAGACAAAAGCTAAGGATCCTATAGGACCACTCTGGGCATTGTGTGCGAAGGAAGTAGGAACTGTAGGTACACTAGGAATCCCAGTGACCATACGACCAGAAGCACCTGCTAGACTTGTAGGAGCTGGTGGTTGAACCACTCAGCTCGCTAGAGTTAAGGGCATAGTACGTATACTTGTTATAGGGGCACCTACCGGGGGAGGTAGCACCCCTTCAGTCGAAGCAGCTGAGGTGGAAGTAAAATAACTTTCTCTTGCAGTAGACATTATCCTACCCACAAGGACACCGATCACGGATGGGTCGAAAGGACAAACCTAAACAATCACAGGATCATTTAAAATCAATTAGAGGTGTATTAAAATTTCTTACAAGCTCATCAGCCTGCAAGTCTTCTATCTCAACTATGTTTAAATTAAAATGTTTTTCCCTAAGTTATGGTTCACCCGGAACTTCACTAACTCCTATTGGTTCAAAAGAATCGTCTGTGTCCAATTTCCACCTTTGAGGGGGAGGTGGAGGTTCCAAGGTAATAAGTAGAGGAAGGTTTTGCAACCTCCATGACCTTCTGATAGATTGGTCCTCCATGATTGTAAATTTGACTCTTCAAAACCTAAGGTCAGCTAAAACACAAACAAGCCACAGAGCAATCACTACAAAAATTCCTAAAGTCTTAACAATCACCAAGGGCACAAGACATGCTTTCTCGAAGAAAGCTGAGAAACAGTTTCTTGGCATCCTTGAAGAGGTTCTTAGGCATAAGCGGAGAAATCACCCACCTCCCTCCTACACTTCAAACAACGGTTACCTTCCAAGCCTTTCCAAGGTGAACTAGAAATAGCCTTCCGGTTTTCGCTGTGTATAAACCCTAGGTGTCAAGAGACTAGAGGCTACCTTAACTATATTAATAGTCTCAGGGGACAGTCGCAATCCTGATTCGTACGCATGGGAAGGGTAGCTGATCCTAAAACTCTGTCTAGGACAGAATCTCCAGATGCATAAAAACCTTGGTCTATGTTTTGACAAGGAATTGGAGGGTTATCTCCTCAATCCAATGCCTCCATGCGGCCTCGTGCTTAACTCCCGTTTGAGAGGAGCTTCCTAGATACTATTGATAAAGAGAAGGAATTATCTATCAATTGGCCCACTATGTCTTAATTCAAGTACTTATGGGGAGTTTACACTTCCTATCCCACAAGTCTAGACTAAGCTAGTAGGTGTATGGCCCTATAAAACAAAAATTACTAATAAGTTTTTAAATTATAACGTTCATTTTAAGGGTTGTTTCATTCAGAAGGAAAGTGGAGTGAAATACTATGATATTATTGAATCGATAAGAAATGTAAAGAACGGGTGTATAAATCAATTCTAAAGAAAATTATCACTACTTAAAACAAGATTCTCTTTTTCTTTTTTTTTCTAAATATAAACTAATGAAAAATGCAATTAAGAAAGAGAAAACTAAGACTTATTTTTGCAATTTTCGAGATTTTATTTAAAAACTGAAAGTAAAACTACCATATGCAATTCAAATGTAAATGTTTCGAATGCTTTTCTTTTCACTTTTCAAATTCCTCAAAGATTACTCTGCACCTAAATGCAAAAATTCTTGAGCATGCTTGAATAATCTAACTATATAAAGTAAGAAAAATGAATTAAAGAAGATTTATAAAAACCAAATATCAACCACCTAAGGAAGACTTGGAAAACACCTAGCTGGGGAAGACACAATGAATGGAAATCACTGAAATCAATCAAAGGAAAGTTACAAACCAACACTATTCAGAAATAGAATGGGATATACAGTATCTAGGACCCTGATCACTAATTTAGACAACTAGCACTTGGACCTATCACCCAACAGGAAAATCCACTTCAAATTGCTAAAAGAAAGACAATCCACCCAATAAAAACCCAAGGGCTTACCGAAAAGCACTAAGTATGGTTAACAGGGCTATCAAACCTATAGTGAAATGCTAGTACTAAAGACCATCAAGCAAGACAAAATCCACAAAAGGATAGGGGCAAGCAACCCTACCCCAAAAATTTTGTTACTCAAACTTGTACGTGACTGTTCATAAGAGAAACCCACGTACTGTACGTGACTGTCTAATACAACAACCCGCATACACAGACCTCTATACACGACTGTGTAGCACAACAATCTGTGTACAGGAGTAACCTTTTTCAACAAAAAGAAAAATTATGAAGGTCTTCAAAGAACACTATATGTCTAAACCAAGACACAACACCACACACTGAATCAAAGTAAAGATTGGGAAAGGAAATACAAAGTTAAATATATCTGATGCATAATTGAATATATTCATCAACCATAATACATGAAAGAGAATCAAGACAATGTTGGAAGAATAATTCTCTTTATTAACAATCAGTGAATGAGTTAAGAGTACAACCCAACACCTGAGACAATGGCTCCACTGCAACCAAAGGACTTTGAGTTCTGCTGCTCCAAGACGTCTGGAGATATACCACCAGCATAACTTTGCTCTCCAAACTTGATTGATTAATGCCCTCCCCAAGGCCTCTATTTATACTTTGGGAAATATAGTGGTTTCGAAGGTTGAGGAGGTTGAGATAGTTGGGGTGGTTAATTATTAAGGCCCAACTAATCTCCATTAATCGTGATTTATACTTTTTAATGTCAAATAAAGATGTATGCGACTATTAATATAGGCAGCCCACATATGACACGCGATTTGCTTAAAGGAAACCCGCATATGCTGATGTACATGGGTTGCAATGGAGATAGTCGCCTATAGTATGTGAGTTGTCAATGGGAATAGTAGTGTACATACACGAGTTTCAATGAAGATAGTCACATACACCGTTCAACACTTAGAAAAATAATATGGCAAGCTGGTTGAAAGGTAAATGCATCTCATGTCATGCCCATCTATAGTGTTTTGGCAAACTTCAATCCTAATATTTCCTTTTGTGTACCAACATAAGGAATGTAGGCACTCAAACGGAGAAATGTCATTTGATAACACCAGGATTCCACCAATATAGGTCCCTTTGAGGTACTCTATGGACAGAAGTGTAGAACATTGATTACTTGGGATATCCTGGTCGATTGGCTCACGTTACGGCCTGATTTATTAATGGACTTGTAAAAGTTGGTTACAAAGGTCCAGGTGAACCTTAAAGCAGCACAAGACCGCTGGAAAAGTTACATAGATCAGAAAAGAAAAGATAAATATTAACAAATAGGTGACCATGCCTACTTGAAAGAAAAAGCAAAATGGAGATAGTTGAGCTTGGGGAGGTGCGGTAAATTAGCACCTAGGATTTGTGGACCTTTTTAAATACTGGCCAAGATAGCGCTAGTGGCATATTAAATAGCATTACCCGCACACATAATAGTCCATATGTTTTCCATGCATCATTATTAAAGAAATATGTTTATGATAATAAACATGTAGTTGATTGGTCCTTATTACGGGTTGAACCTGAAGGGGATTTTTCCCCTGAACCTATTCATATATTAGACAATAGAGAGGTGGATTTCAGGAAGTGTACCATATTCTAGTTGAAAGTGCAATGGAAGCAATTTGAAGCCGATGAGGCTACTTGGGAGAATGAAGCCGCCATGAGAAAGGCTTACCCCAACTTGTTTCATGATATCATTCTGAGTCTCTAGAACACTAGGGACAGTGTTGTTCTAAGCGCGAAGGGATGTAATATCCTAAATTTTGGACCTAACTCTTATAGGCATGAGCATATTGGTTATGATGTTATCTGAATGTTTTATTTTTATATACTAGGTCAAAGACCCCACTGCATATGAACATGATGATTTGTTTTATATATTGAGTGTAAGCCAACTTTTGATGATATATATATATTCTTGGTTGTGTTGGGCATGGACCTTGAAGTACATGTTTGATGAGATATTTTTTGTTGAGCAAGGATCTCTGGAGCACATGAGTAATTGATGCTTGTGTTGAGTGAAAAGATCTCGAGAACATGAGTAATTTATGTTTGTGTTGAGAAAGAAGCTCTGAAGCACATGATTATTGTCTTTGTGTTGAACATAAAGCTCTAGAACGCATGAAAAGATAAGTTGGAAGTGTTGGGCATAAGCTCTAGAGCCTTCCATGTTGATGTTGAGCATAAGCTATGGAACATCGGATCCTTGGCCATTGTATCCCTAGGTGTATCGTATAAGAAAATCCTCGCATTAGTGTTGAGCGAAGAGCTCTAAAATTGTACTAAGTTTGCAACTCCCTATTTTTAGCATCGAGTATGGGCTTTGGTAAGCGCTAGGAGTTACTGAAAAGAATCAATGATTCCAAAGTGAAAATGATTCGAGAAAAATATTGATCTCATCAGACTTATATATAAGTGATTAAATGAAATTTTGAATTTCTGTAATCTCATCAAGTAATGAAGAACTACATGTTATATGAGGGAATCCAACATGCAAGGATGTTTAGAGTTTCCTAGCCTAGAAAACCTAACCATCTACCTGATGACCTTAATGAATAAAGTGTCGTAAGTCCAAGGATCACAATATGTGATACCTCAAGAGAAATGTTAACAAATGTTATGTTATTATGTATTTTATACATGGTATGTATAAAAGAATAAATCTAGTAATAATATTAATAATGTGAGAAAGAAGGAAAAGTTCCATATATTACTATTATTACTAAGATAAAAAAAAATAGTATAATACCTATAAAAGTCAAATTTGGAACTATCTAAAAGTTCCTAAGTTAAATATTAAAAGTACTAAATTAAATGAAAAGGGTTAAATCAAGAAATGAAGAATTCTTGATTTAACTATCCCTTTGAATGAAAAGTCTATCTATAAAGTTCCAAGCCCAAGAGAGGCTTGGGGATCTCATCATATATTTTTGGATTCATTATTCTTCTTGCTAATTCTCAAGAGAGAGTTCTTGGAGAACATTTCCCTAAGAGGAAGAAAGAGAACTGATCTAGACCTAATATACAAACTAGGGCAGCCTCACCTTAGGAGCTCTAAGCTACTTGCATTTTGGAACCAGCTCGGGGGGTTCCAGATTGAAACTAGAAACGGATCTAGGTCATGGTTGGGTGGAAAGTGGTAGTTCCCAAGTGATTTAGTCATTTAATACATAGGTCAGATCTGCCTAAGAATTGTTAATGTTGTTTATTTAAGTCTGCAGGTTTCAACCATTAAAGGAGCTTCTATTTACAGGCATGAAGTTTTGGACTGCCTATTTCATTTTCTATAATAAGTGTTGGATAGAATAGGAAAATGTTTACACTATAATTTCTAAACATATGTGGTTTGGTTTCTTTCTAATTCTTTTTAGGGTTTACACTTTTAGCTATAACTGTAGGTTGTAATTTAATTCATGCTCAAGGTTATCAAGGGTTTTGTATTTTTAGGATTTACTTATGTATTATCTTTTATTGTTTTAATATTGTTTCCTTACAAACTAACAATTGTATCAGATTAAAATTCCTAGCTCTTTATTTCCCTATTTACTCTACTAAGAAATTTCATATTGTCAGCAGAGCCATGTTTAAATAAAATACTAGTTCAGATCTAAACTTAAATTAAAACTAGATTTAATTACCATTAACCAATTATAATCACAAGAAACTAACAAGTATACTATATATATAGTATGAGGTATAAGACAGAGATATAATTATAACCTATCAACATCATTTTCCATCCAAGAATAAATTATAAACATTAAATTACTAGAACTAAGATAAACCAGTGAAGACCTTTTTTGAGATATGTACAAATAAATATTATCTTAAACTAATTAACAGACCAAGTAATCGAGACACTAAATGGTCCATGATTTATAAATTATATACTAGGTACATTACAAAGATTAAATAATGATGCTATTGACAATGTTATAAATCCCTGGCATAAATAACATTTTGAAACCCTTTAATATAAAAATCCACATAATAGAAATCGCACACCCTAAATTACAAGGCCCGACATAATAAAACTACATTATTATTATACACAGTAATCAATTAACCAGACTCCATTAACACCAACCAGCAATGAGATAAAAATCAATCCCAATCATACAACCCAGATGTGACAAGTGAAGACTTGGTTAACAGGCTTATCGTAAATGATATGGCATCACCCACGAATGGCATTTCGAGCTATGAACCATGTCGCTCCTCGCCAGTCCTATCACCTACAACCACCAAACAATGAAATGGATGAGAAGTATGAAATCGTTGAATAATTGAAAACAAAATAACAAGATGCTGCGAAACCAAATGATACCATACATGTCATTCACCCTCAAGATCGTATTCACCATGTTGCGCAGAGGCAACAATGGCAAGCAACGAAACTATGCAATGACCAAACCTCGTCATGGAGACAAACCCTATGTTGGGATGCCATACTTTCCAATGAGAATTATTGGCTCCCTATGGTCCATTAACAAATTCAAAAACCACTTCTCTGTATTTTGTAATCGATTTAATATCAATTGTCTCGATTCCATGCAAACGGTCTAAACCTTGTGTGCTATGTTATAGTTTCACCACCCCAACATTTAATACAAGCCTTAAGTTATCACATAAAATTGCATACGATTAGGTTTTACACCTTAGGAATATGCTCATCGAACTCTTTAGGCACTAATCCTAAGACCATGTCATATGCAATATGCCATCGTAGGTTGTTAAGCGTAAAGCCAAGTTTCTCTTTTAACCAAAGATATATGAACCTATAGAAGCATAAGATGAAAGTATAATTTAATTGATTTTCAAAAAATAAACATGTAATACAAATATGCTACGGTATGAAGAGTTGATAGCAATTACACCATTAGTAATAAGTGCCTTTAAAATACCAAGTTTGTGTCATACATTAATAGGTGTGGTATTAACCTTGTCATGAACACAAGTCTGTAAAGAACAATAATAACAACAATAGAGGTCACTAGTTGCATGTACAAGTACTAGCGATCAAACGTTTAGAAACAAGTATTTCGTAGCTAAGTACCCTTCTTATAAATAGGATAAGAGTGCATTAGTTCAATAGAACTAAGTAACCCCACTAGCCAAGTAGAAACTTTTACCTCTCAGGCAGTTACATGGGAGAACTAGTCCCACAACTCCACCACTTTGGTTCCAAAAACAAGGTTAAGTTATAATCATGTATACAATAGTAAACACATGTAAAATAACAATGAAGTACATAATGAACAGATATACCATACACAACAATGCATAACCATAATAATAGCATAGTAATCAATCTTACCACACCATATGTAAAATACAGTAAAAATAGTAATAAGCATAACTGAAATAAGAAAGTAGTATGTAAGAACAACTTATGACAAATCAGCAGTACAATAGAGTATGAGACATTCTGAAAGTTCAATAATGTCCAAAATAGGTAGTCTGTAACTAGCCTAATAATTTTTTTTTTCAATTTTTAGGGACATTACAAGTGGTATCGGAGCCCAGTTTCAACACTAAGAGACCAATGGGCGTACCAAACATTTGCTGCAAAGAAAATAAGCTATGTTTTTAAATATGGTTAAATAACCGAAATTTTCCTGTGATTTAGAATTTGCAATTATAGGAAATTTTTATGGAATAGTTCAAATCATGAATACTGAAGAATATAAAATATAACAAGGAAAGATGAACACCCCCACCCAGGAAGCAAAACTAGTGGTGGAACTGAATTTTGACATTTTGAAGACCATACAAAATTCTTCAAGTAGAATTACAAAGTTTCAGAGAAGATAGTAGGAATGAGAGAAAAGAACAGCAAACCATTAATAAAGCATTACTGAGAAATATGATGGGAGGAAGCCCATAGGGGAATCCCACTCATTCCAAAAACAAGTCCAAAAGGGAACCTTACTAGAAGCGAGCTAGTAGCCCAAGAAAAGATAAAAAATAGGAACATTCTCCTGACATTAGAGGAAATTTCAATTGAAAATGAGCCTTCCAAAAATAATACAAATTCCATGTCATCATGTATTATCCAATCAAAATTCTTTAAAATTAAAAAAGGGAGCACCTCTTAAACAATTTTTTAATATAAATTTGGGGATAGGTATCATAAAAAACCGACTTTTTTGTTCGTATTTTCAACATATCTCCCTGTGTTTTTACTCAAATTTTGATTGGGAGAGCTCATGGCATGCAAAATTAAATTCTGCATCCAACGAGTACCCACTCGACATACTTTTGACAAGACCTGCTACCCCAAAAACAAGAAACACCTGAAAAAATGTGACGACGATGTCATCATCACAATTTTTCAGGTATTTCTTGTCTTTGTGGTAGTGGGGACCATACAAAGTATACCGAGTGGGTACTTGTTGGATGCGGAATTTAATTCTGCATCCAACGAGCTCTTTTGATCGAAATTTGAGTAAACAAATATAGAGATATGTCGAAAATACGAACAGAAAAGTAGTTTTTTCTTTTCTTCCTCCAAAATTAATAAATATTATTTTATTATTTTATTAATTTTCGTTAGGAGGCCCATTTTGAGTTGAAGCTTACTCTAATGAGCTCCAAAAGGAGAATATCATAGCCCTTCCAGTGAGGACTCTCTTTCTCCATGCAGGAAGAGACAAAGAAATGATGATAACCTAAAGGGGGACTTTAGAAAAATAATATCCCCAACCTATGAAGGTGAACTAAACATGGGGAAGAAAGCTAAAGAATGGTTGTTGGGTAGGAGCAAATATTTCTAAGTTCATAACTACTCAAGCGAGATAAAGTCTTGGCTTTCCATTTATAAATTTAATTGAAAAGCGATGAGATGGTGGAGAGATTTGAAACATACCAAGAAAGATGAGTTAAGAAAAATATGTTGGAGTAACTTCCACAAAATCTTTTAAGAAAAATATAGCTCGAAAATATTCTTCGACAAAAAAGTACAGGAGTTTCATGAACTAAGTATGGGATCCATGGCTATGGATGCTTCTATTAACATATTTCTAGATCTATTACATTATGTACCATACATCAAGGAAGAAAAGGTAAAAATCCAGAAGTTTTTAAGATGTATTCCTCCCAAATTTCAGGAAAGGATTGAGTTTGACCTGCCTAAAACCTTGGACAACACATTGCACAAAGCTAAGATCTACTATGAGCATGGAAAACTAACGCAAGTGAACATGAACATAAACAAAGACAAGTCTAAGAAATTCTCTGACAACCGTAAACCAAGGTTTAACCCACCCCCGTACAGGAAACAAAGCAACACTTTTTCAATGAACAAGAACTTCGACAAATTAGGTACGAAACGATACATACTAGCTCCAAATGGTAACAATACAATAGAAGCAAGGGCAGCCAATGCTACCCCAATATCGATCAAGTGTTGGAAATGCAGTGTGACTCATTATGCATAATATTGTAAGAACAAGACCAATGGGGTCTTACACAACTTACAAGAAGAACCAACCATAGAGGACATAGTTGGAACCATGCGGATTTATGTAGCTCATGATGGATGACACATAGACCATCAAGCTACCATGGTTGAGATAGAAGGTAAGATATTCAACACTTCTATTTCAATACTTATTGATCCCAGTGCTTGCCAGAGCTATGTTTCGCCTAAAATTGTTGATGTATGCAAACTAGGCAAAGTAAAATTAAACATGATAAACCTTGGCTAGTTTAGTTAGCCACATGTACGAAACAAAAATTTTCGAAAATAATTAAATATTTTGAGGTAAACTTGAATGGTTTTCCAATGAAAGTGAACCTGAACACCCTACCCTTAAGATTGCATGATATACTTATTGGAATGGACTAGATGGAACAACACCATGTCATGCTCTATTGCTTACATAATTCAATCTTGTGTATAGACAGCCAAGGGAATCAAATGAAAATTCAAGGCATTCCAAAGAAAGTTTCTACAAGCAAAATTTCTGCTTTACAAGCAAAGAAATACGTTAGGAAAGGCTACAAGTTGTTTGTAGTAAACATCCGAAACATAGAGTCTGAGAGAGAAGAATGCATAGAGGATTTTCCCATTCTTGTACAATTCAAGGATGTGTTTCTTGAGGAAATCCTAGGGTTACCTCAAAAACGAGGGCTAGAATTTTCCATAGAATTTACACCAGGATCAGTTCCAGCTTCCAAATCCCCTTACCGCATGAGTGCACCATATTTGGTGGAACTTAAACTGTAGTTGTAGGAATTGATTGAGAAAGGATATATCCGACCAAGTCTATCCCTTTGGGGGAGCACCGATACTGTTCATCAAGAAAAAGGATTGTATGATGCAGATGTGGATCGATTACCGTTAGCTGAACAAAATAACTATCAAGAACTAATACCGACTCCCCAGGATAAATGACTTTTTTGATTAGGTAGGAGGAGCCAAAATATTTTCAAAGATTGACCTACGATTCGGGTACCATCAGGTACAGATTCGTGACGAGGATATTCACAAAACCACCTTTTGTACAAGGTATGGGAACTATGAGTTTGTAGTGATGTCCTTTGGGTTAACCAATGCACCCACAAAATTCATGTGTATGATGAACACCATATTCAGTAAATATTGGGATAAATTTGTTTTGGTCTTTATAGACGACATCCTAGTTTAATCTAAGAGTAAAGAGGATCACAAAGAAGACCTTCACATAGTACTATGAGTGTTACGAGAACACCATATTTACGCTAAGTTTAGTAAATATGATTTTTACAAACCACAGATACAGTACTTGGGTCATATTATCTCCGAGACAAGGATAGCTGTGTACATGAAAAAGATTAGATCCATAGAAGACTGTCCTACCCCTGCTAGTGTCACTGATATTAGGTCTTTTTTCAGATTAACCAGATATTATCGGAAGTTCAATGAGAAATTCTTGAGAATAGCTTGTCCCATGACCACTTTGTGAAAGAAAGCAAATAATTTCTTATGGATGACCAAGTGCAAGGAAATTTTTCAACAACTTAAGCATATTTTGATGACTGCACCAATACTACGAATTGTGGATCCTGTGGGGATTTCGTTGTTTGCACGAAATCAAGAAAGGAAGGAGTTGGAGGATTCCTCTTGTAGAACAATCATGCGATATGTTATGAATCATGAAATTTAAAAGAACATGATCATAATTACCACACACATGATCTTGAGTTAGCTTCCATCATTCATACATTGAAGATGCGGAGGCACTACGCCATGGGAAGGAAATTACTTTTGAAGACATAAAATATGAGTATGAAGTATTTATTTGAATAATCAGATTTGAATGCAAGGCAAGCCAGGTGGTTGTATTCCCTTAGTGATTACCATTTCGAGCTAAAGCATATTAAGGGCAAAGAGAACAAGGTTGTCGACGATGCTTTGAGCTGATGAACACATATGATATATGAGGTGACTTTAAGTAAAACTGATGCAGATTTGCATGAGAGGATTAGAATGACCAACAGAGTTGACCCTTTATATGTAGAAATCCTCAAGAATGTCTAAGAGGATAGGTTGTTTTAACAACAAAAAGAGTACAAGGTAGACGAATCAGGACTGCTATGGTCCAAAGAGATATTGTACATTCCAAAAGGAGGAGACATTCAGTCCAGCATCCTCATAGAATTTCATCAGGAACCCGACTCGGGGCATCCAAAATATCAAAAGACGATATCTGCATCAAGAGACACTTTTTTGGCCCAAGTTAAAGGCCGACATTGCGATGTTTATCGTGAAATGTCAAGAATGTTAGCTAGTCAAATCTAAGCGTCAGCATCCTTCGGGATTGCTGCTGCCATTACCCATTCAAAAATGGAAGTGGGAGGTCATTAGTATGGATTTTATCACCTGTGTACCAAAAAGTAAGAAACAAAATGATTCTATCTTTGTAGTAATTGACAAATTGTCAAAAGCAACACACTTCATTCCAGCGAAGTCAACCTACAAGGTAGTACACATTGCTGATATCTTTTTGAAAGAGATATTTAGATTGCATGGGATACCCAAGGAAATCATCTCGGATAGAGATGCTAAGTTTACAAGAAAATATTGGAGATCTTTATTATCTGAATTAGAAACGCAGTTGAACTTTACTACTGACCTGCAGACAAACAGGCAGATAGAAAGAGTAAACCAGATTGTTGAGGACATGCTTAGGATGTATGTCACGAACAACCCCACTAAGTCTGAAGACTACCTCTATCTTGCAGAGTTTGCATATAACAACGGATACCAGGCTTCCGCCAAGATGAGTCCCTTTGAGGTACTCTATGGAAGAAAGTGTAGAACATCGGTTACTTGGGATATCCCAATGGATCGGCTCATGTTAGGACCTGATTTATTAATGGAATTGGAATAGTTGGTTACCAAGGTCTAGGTGAACCTTAAAGAAGCACAAGACCACCAGAAAAGTTACGTGGATCAGAAAAGAAAAGATAAATATTATCAAATAGGAGACCATGTCTACTTGAAAGTAAAAACAAAATGGATTTCATTGAGATTGGGGAGGTGTAGTAAATTAGCACCTAGGTTTTGTGGACCTTTTGAAATACTAGCCAAGAGAGGGCCAGTGTCATTTGAAATAGCATTACCCACACACATAAGAGTCCATAATGTTTTCCATGCATCATTATTAAAGCAATATCTTTATGATACTAAACATGTAGTTGATTGGTCCTTATTATAGGTTGAACGTGCATGAGAGTTTTCCCCTGAACCTATTCACATATTGGACAAGAGAGAGGTGCATCTCAGGAAGTGCACCGTAGTCCAGTTGAAAGTGAAATGGAAGCACATTGAAGTCGATGAGGCTACTTGAGAGAATTAAGCCACCATGATAAAGTATTACCCCACCTTGTTTCATTACATCATTCTGAATCCCTATAACACTAGGGATGGTGTTGTTCTAAGCGGGGAGGTATGTAATATCCTGAATTTTGGACCTAACACTTATAGGCATGAGCATATTGATTATGATGTTATCTGAATCTTTTATTTTTATATATTGGGTCGAATACCCCACTGCATGTGAACATGATAAATTGTTTTATATATTGGGAGTAAGCCAATTGTTGATGATGATATATATATATATATTCTTGTTTGTGTTGGGCATGGACCCTAAAACACATGATTGATGAGATATTTTGAGTTGAGCAAGGATCTCTGGAGCACATGAGTAATTGATGTTTGCATTGAGAAAGAAGCTCTAAAGCACATCCATATCATATTTGTGTTGAGCATAAATCTCTGGAACACATAAAAAGATAAATTGGAAGTGTTGGGCATAAGACCTAGAGCCTTCCATGTTGATGTTGAGCATAAGGTCTGGAACATGAGATCCTTGGTCCTTGTATCCCTAGGTGTATCATACAAGTACATCCTAGCATTAGTGTTGAGCAAAGAGCTCTAGAATTGCACTAAGTTTGTAACTCCCTGTTTTTAGCATTGAGTATGGGCTTTGGTTAGCACTAGGATTTACTGAAAAGAATTCATGATTCTCGACTGAAAATGAATGAAGAAAAATATTGATCTCATCAGACTTATCTATAAGTGATTAAATGAAATTTCAAATTTCTGTATTCTTATCAAGTACTGGAGAACTACCATGTTATACAAGGGAATCCAACATGCAAGGATGTTTATATTTTCCTATCCTAGTACACCTAACCATCTACCTGATGACCTTAATGAATAAAGTGTCATAAGTCTAAGGATCACAATATGTGATACCTCAAGACAAATGTTAACAAATGTTATGTTATTATGTATTTTATACATGGTATGTATAAAAGAATAAATATAGTAATAATATTAATAATGCGAGAAAGAAGAAAAAGTTCCATATATTACTATTATTACTAAGATAAAAATTAAATAGTATAATACCTATAAAAGTCAAATTTGAAACTAACTAAAAGTTCTGAATTTAAATATTTAAAGTACTAAATTAAATGAAAAGGGTTAAATCAAGAAATGAAGCAATTCTTGATTTAACTGCCCCTTTGATTGAAAAGTATGTCTATAAAGTCCCAAGCCAAAGAGAGGCTTGGGGATATCATCATATCTTTTTGGAGTCATTATTCTTCCTATTAATTCTCAAGAGAGAGTTTTTGGAGAACATTTCCCTAAGAGGAAGAAGGAGAACTGATGCAGACCTAGTACACAAACTAGGGAAACATCAACATAGGATCTCTAAGCTACTTGCATGTTGGAACTTGCTCAGAGGCATTCGGATTGAAACCATGAACGGTTTTGGGTCATGGTTGGATGGAACAAGGTAGTTCTCAAGTGATTCAGTCCTATAATACAGAGGTCAGATCTGCCTAAGAATTACTAATGTTTTGTATTTAAGTGTGCAAGTTTTCAGCCATTAAAGGAGCTTCTATTTACAGGTATGAGGTCCTGGACTACCTATTTCATTTTCTAGAATAAGTGTTGGCTAGACTAGGAAAATGTTTACACTGTATTTTATAAACCTATGTGCTTTGGTTTCTATCTAATTATTTTTAGGGTTTACACTTTTAACTAAAACCCTATGGTGTAATTTAATTCATGTTCAAGATTATCAAGGGTTTGGTATTTTTAGGATTTACTTCTCTATTATCTTTTACTATTTTAATATTGTTTTCTTACAAACTAAGAATTATATTAGATTAAAATGCCTAGATGTTTATTTCCCTATTTACTCTACTAATAGATTTCATATTGTCAACAGAGCCATGTTTAAACAAAATAGAAGTTCNTATATATAGGTATAAGATAGAGATATAATTGTAACCTATCAACATCATTTTCCATCCATGAATAAATTATAAACATTCAGTTACTAGAACTAAGATAAATCAGCGAAGACCTTTCTCCAGATCTCCACAAATAAATATTATCTTAAACAAATTAACATACCAAGTAAATGAGACCCTAAATGGTCCATTATTTATAAATTATATTCTAGCTACATTTACAAAGCTTAAGTAATGATGCTATTGACAATCTTATAAATCCCTCGCATAAATAACATTTTTAAGCCTTTTAATATAAAAATACACATAGTAGAAATCGGACACCCTAAATTACAAGGCACGACATAATAAAACTACATTATTATTATACACATAGTAATCAATTAAGAACCATGTAATTACATCGAGGTCACACGAATGAATCTTTTGGACACCCATTTTCCAAATTGCATACCATAAAATACAACACCCACTATTTGAAAATCCCAAGAGCTTTAAATTACACCTGTAAAGTAGTTAAATAATCCAAAGTAATTAGACATGAGTCACAGGATCAAATCCTATGGATATTCACATGCCCAAATCATATGCAAAATGAAATCATAATTATATAAGAGATTGTAGGATCAAATCCTATGGACACCTAAGCACCAAATTGCAACCAATACAAATAATGAAACCCCATTTTTATAAACAACGACCAGGATTCAAATCCTTTAGAGTGCTTCTACATTTGATTAAGACATGCTCTACATAGTTTGTATGCGGGCTGTAAATAGTGAACAAATTATTTTACATAAAGGTCGAGAGACCCTCACATTTCACACACGCTATAATCCATGGTCTCGACCCCATTAAATAATCAAAATCAAACTAAAAACAACTAACTACTTCAATGCTTAACCCTATCAACGAAACAACCTACAACAAAGTTTTCCCACACAGGGTTTACACCCACGGTTTTCTTTGCATTAGTTTTAAATACACATGAAATAACAAAACAATAAGCATGCACCCATCTATGTTATCGCAGCTACTATGGAGAGTGCTCATGCCATCCACAACATGGCCCCAAGCCATGCGTTGTCACAAATTACAATCTTACAACTAAAGCAATTAATGGAAGTGAATCTACAAAGTCCAACCACGAAGGTGAGTGCCACATGAAAACCAGCATAGATAACCATTGAAATAATTGCAGCATAAATACTTTTATACATAGTTTATAAAACCATAATCAAGTTTACCCAATCGATCCCATTGGCTATGGCACCATTTCAAGAAATGGTGCTTCCTTGGTTTTTACCATAAATCAAAACACCACCTATACAACACACACAGAGCCTGTCGAAAGTACCCAGGCTCCCATCACTGCTAACAATATTCATAATAATTAAAAAACCCAAATCTTTACAAACTTAGACCCAAAGGGCAACAAAACCCCATAATAAATCCAAAGGCCTGTCGCTGCACATAATGCAGAGTTCTATTGGAACAAGAATCCATTAACCCCAACCAATGATGAGATAAGACTTAGTCCCAACCATACAACCTAGAGCTGACAAGTGAAGACTTGTTTAATAGGATTACCATAAACGATATGGCATCACACACAACTTGCATTTCGAGCTATGAACCATGTCGCTCTTTGACAGCCCTGTCACCTGCAACCACCAAACAATCATATGGATGAGAAGTATGAAATTGTTGAATAAGCTACAACAAACCAACAACATGCTGCAAAATCAAACAATACCATACTTGTCATTCACCCTGGAGATCGCATTCACCATGCTGTGCATAGGAAAGAAGGGAAAGCAACCAAATTGTGCAATGACCAAACCTCGTCGTGGAGCCAAACCCTATGTTGGGCTTCCACACTTTCCAATGACCATTAATGGTTCCAAACTATGGTCCATTAACTAATTCCAAACCAACTTATCTATATTTTGTAATCAATTCAATATCGATTGTCTCCATTCCATGCAAACGTTCTAAATCTTATGTGCTATGTTGTAAATACGCCACCCCAAAGTTTAATACAAGCCTTAAGTTATCAGATGAAATCACATACAATTAGGTTTTACACCTTAGGACTATGCTCATCGAACTCTTTAGGCTCTAAACATAAGACCATGGAATATGCAATATGCCATTGTAGGTTTTTAAGAGAAAGCCAAGTTTCGCTTTTAACCAAATATTTATGAACCTGTAAAAGCATAAGATGAAAGTATAAGTTAATCAATTTTCATAAAATAAACATGTAATACAATATGCTAGGGTATGAACAGTTGATAGAAATTACACCATGAGTAACACGTGCCTTTAAAATACCAAGTTTGTGTCATAAATTGATAGGTGTGGTATTAACCTTGTCACGAACACAAGTCTATAAAGAACAATAATAACAACTAGTAAAGGTCACTAGATTCATGTACGAGTACTACCGATCAAACATTTAGAAACAAGTATTCTATAGCTAAGTACCCTACTTATAAAAAAGATAAGAGTGCATTAGTTCAACAGAACTAAGTAAGCCCGCTATCCAAGTAGAAACATTTACCTCTCAGGCAGTTACATGGGAGAACTAGTCCTGCCACTCCACCACTTTGGTTCCGAAAACAAGGTTAAGTTAGAATCATGTATACAATGGTAAACACATGTACAATAAAAATGAAGAACATAATAAAAGGATCTACCATACATAACAATGCGTAACCATAATAGTAGCATAGTAATCAACCTTAGGACACCATATGTAAAATATAGTAAACATAGTAATAAGCATAACTGAAGTAAGAATGTAGGACATAAGAAAATATTACGACAAATCAACAGTACGATAGAGTAAGAAACATTCCGCAAGTTCAATAATGTCCATAATAGGTAGTGGGTAACTAGACTAATAAAAAAAATCAAATTTTAGGGACATTACATGTAGGCACTCAACATGAAGCTCAATACCAATACTTTACAGTTTCAATTTCTATCCACTGACACCAATCTCATCAACATGTTTAGAATTGGTTGAATCCCAACTCCATTTTCTCGTCTTAGATACATCTTCAAACTTATATGTAATGCATGAATGGGACTACAGTGCCACGTCCAAGATCACAATTAACAATACTTTAGCATTCAATCCGTTTGTGATGTACCCAAACTATGCTCCAATATAATGAGAACAACAACCCAACTTCATGGCATGAGACTATTGTTTCATTTTCCACAACTTATTGTCAAGTGGACATAAAGTGTAAAGAAACAATGCATCAATCATATACATTTTAGAGTCAATGGTAGTTGTTTTGGACACTCTTATATCCATGTTGATGTTTCCCTACAAATCATAGGTGTCTAACTGGTCATCATGCATCCATCAATAAAGTTTGGGAACTTGATCATCACTTTGTGTGGTATTTCCTATTTGTTGCAATAATATGTGCTTATTGAGCAAGTTCCACCTTCACTATTCTAGTTATTAAATATTGGCTTCTCATAATGCCTTTATGTTCATATCAAACTTTTGGTAGGGGAGGCTTCTCTCCTTTAGTGGGTTCCATATGAAAATTTATTGAGATCAATATTGCTATCTTAAGGTTATAAAGTAATAAAATTATAGGTTTATAAACTCATATATTCAAGAAGACAAATTTTTTCAGGATCCTTTAGTAATTTTCCATTATAAATGTTGTTTCCTATTTGTAGAAAAACAACTATCTCCTTTCATATGTCAGATTTGGATTAGAGTATTTCATGTATCCCAATTACTTATCCATACTCCATGCCACAAGAAAAATCCTTTCTCCACCAATACCCGTTCTTTCACTGCATCTTACCAACTGAAAAATCTCTCTTTTGGTTGTGCCAAGTTTGCATAGGTGGTTTTTGTAATATCCAAGCAGTTATGCAGCGGAGTACTGGTAGTACTAGTAAAATGAAAACAAGATGGGAAAAGTGGCAATCCGAACATTTTTCAACAATGTTCTATTGAAATGGCCATAAGGCAATTTTTTCTAGATGGTAACAACATTTTGTGCAATAAATAGAGGATATGTTTAGTTGTTGAGGTTAAGAGGATGGAGTTGATTTTATTTTAGGATAGAGAGAAAAATATATTAAATCTTGAAGAGACATATGAGATTTTGAGGTATATATTAATTATGGGAGAGGCATCTGTACTGAATGTCATTGAGTACTGCACAAATATGACTAAGTTGAAGTTGAAGCATTGAATATTGTGCAAATATGAGACATCGAATACTAAATGTCATTGTTTCAACTTTAACACTTTCAAATATGACTGATTTAAAGTTGAAGCACACGTTAAACAAATGCAAAAATATAATCAACAAAGTAGCAGCAAAAGTGAGAGTAATTACACAAAAATGTAGTAGCAGTAACATATCTAACATGCAACACAAAAAAGAACAAGCCTCATAACTTACTTAGTGAATTGGGACCTTCCTTATATTCAGAAATTTGTCATTCAAATCATTATATGCCTCTTATAGGAAAGTCAACAAATGAAATAAAAGTGACCCTTACATGAGGGTTTTTACATACCTGAGAGAGAGAGAGAGAGATACAAAAAATCTGCATGATAGGTCTAAACATGTAGAGGAACGGGTACAAAAAGAAAGATCAATGTCTGAACTTTAAGCAATACAGTAAAACGGTGAAAGACAACTCACACCATTTATATTTAAATAAGGGAAGCCTCAAAAATCAATCCAAATAGAAGTAGAAGATATAAAAACCCTTAAACAATGCAGTGGTGGTCACCTTCAGGTAATAACACATGTCAAGTGAACAACATCATATTTGGTATATTCTTTATAAGGTCTTGGTGGTCACTTACAGGCCATATCAGAACTTAGACTAACAATGGAAGGCCTCAAGCAAAAGGCGTTAAACAATGGAGACAAAGTCTTGAAATATTCCTTGCAGGTATGGCGAATAGAAAACTAACATGTGTCTTCATACTATTTTGGAGGTAATTAACGCGGTTTCCTCCTATTTGACAGTCGATATGCTATTTTCCTCTAATTTTGTCGTAGGCCTAATTAATGTGTCATGTCCCCATGCCTCCGACCAGTGAAGAGGACGCGACCCAACCTTTATTCACCTGGGCTAAGAGCCCCATGAACATGTACATGCATAAAAATTGCTGAAATAGAATGCTTAAACTTGTACATTGAACTAGAATATGCACACATGAGTGTCTATCATGCACAGATGCAATTATTCAACATGCACAACTACAATTATGTATCTTGCAGAGCGGAATTAATGTGCATTCATTCAAGCATTCATTCAACATGTTCATTTCATATCATTAATAGTAATTATGGTTGTAGAAGTAGAAATGGACAAGATCACTTATCTTATGAAAGCTTCATTCTGCAACCATCTACGTCGTTGCAACATTCCACCCAACCATAGGCCAGCGTGCTCCTTAATCTCTCAGCAGCGCTGCCACCCCCGAGCTGGGCATGATTCTTCAAGGAATAAGGAAACTAGCAGGCTTACACATAGCCAAGGATATACAAAACACATAGCAAAGCCAACAACGTTGGGTTTATAAGGCCATCAAGGAGTTGGGAAAGGCTAATTGCTAAGCTGGTGAGCTCATTACAGAGCCAAGAACACCTACACCAGAACTAGGATGACCTCTAAGACACCCAAACACACCCAACACAAGGAATCAGTCCCTTCTCTGCTACACAGTCCCTCAGGCCCTGCATTCCCTTCCAGTGCTATTCAGGGGTGATGGAGAAGAAGGCCATCCCTCTAGCTCTGTCTGTGTGGTTTCCAGCCACTAGGTTTATCAAGCAAACCAAGCCCCCATCCCTGTTCCTTACACAGTCCGAAGACCAGCCATTACACACATTCCAACAATCAGCTAATACAACTTAGGATAGGGAAGACAATTCTGAGTCATTCTTGGCCCTATCATGGCCAAAATGACTCTCCAACGAACTTACAACAGTCCCCAAAAGGAAAGGGCGACCATAGCAACCACAGGAAACTACGTGGGGAAAATCAATGATCCATCTGAGCAGTGAAGTCACCAAGGAACTTACACAGAGTCCCTGAGGTAAAAATGGACTTCCACAGGAAAATCGCGGGTGCTAGTGGCTGAACGGCTCCCAGCTAGCTCGGTGCGTAACAACAACGAAAAAATAAAGCACATGAGAGAAATCCACACCCAATTCCAATACGGATTAAAACACAGTCGATTGCCTCGTGAGGGAAACGTGAATGGCAATGGAAACGGATCCTCTCTCCTAGCTGCGTGAGATCAAAACAAGAAAGAGTCCTGTGCATGGAAAACCATCCGACCCTGTGAGGAATGAACAAACAATGGAGGTCCCGTGTGAGGAAAAACAACTCTGTTTTTGTTCGCGGATGAACAACAATAGGAAGGGCGCGAATTGGAAGTGTGTGAGCCTTCAGCACGGTCGTGGGGAGAGTCAAAAACATGTCTGCGGGAATTTCTTTTTCCTTTTTCCCAACGTGAGGTTCCTTGCTGGTGGAGTGTGCATGTGGGAAAGGACTGACAGTCCTGCCACACCCACTCCCAATCAATAACTGCCTCAACTACCAGCAGCAAATCTTAATTTAGGTGGTTGGACAAGATAGGGTGGTGACACATGGATTTTTCCCCCATTGGCCAAGGTTTGACAATTTCCCCACATCCTCATCCTTGTGAAAATCATGCCCCTTTCGATTTAGTTGTCTTGAATGTAGCTGGTCGGGTTCATTTTAATTGTAGATGCATATTTACATGATGACCAACATAATATATGCCGCATGCCCTGATATACCATCGGTGACAAATTCAAATCCAACACATAACATAACCGATCAATGGTGGGGCCTTGGCCTTTAGCTCCCCACCATGATCATTTACAATATATACATCATGTACATTTAATGCAATGGGGTCAAAACCGGGGTGTTACATTCCCCTCCCCCTTTAATAGCACTGTCCTCAATGCTTACAAAATTGAACAAAATGTGACACTAGTATCGCCTCAGTGTTCCGCAAAATTGAACAAAAATGGATGTGCCAATCGCATGGCATCGTCCAGCTCCCATGTAGCCTATTCATGTCCATAGTGCTCCCATTGCACCTTTACCTGCCCTATGGCTCGGTTCCGGAGCATGGTGACCTTCCTTTCGAGGATGCGCATTGGATCGATTCGGAACTCTCCCTCAGGTTCCACCTGAATCACATCCCAATTTATCACATGGTTAGGATCGTGTACATATTTCTTAAGCAAAGAAACATGAAAAACATTATGAGCTCTAGTGCTAGCAGGCAATGCAAGTCTATATGAAACTGGCCCTATTCTCTCAAGCACTTCAAATGTCCCACAGTATCTTGGTGAAAACTTGGCACAACTTCCAAGCTTCAAGGAGCTCTTCTTTGCCCTCACTCTGAGGTAAACATGATCCCCAACACTGAACTCCCTATTCACCCTATGCTTATCTGCATAGCTTTTATGTCTGTCCTGTGCTATTTTCAGCTTCTGCCTGATCTTTACGACCTCTTACTCCATTTGCTTGAGAAACTTTGGTCCAAGCACAACCCTATTCACTGGGTTATCCCAAGTCACTAGTGTCCTACACTTTCTTCCATACAAGGCTTCATGCAGACTCATCCCCAAGGATGCTTGATGTCCATTGTTATAAGCAAACGAAACCAAGTGCAAGTAATCTTCCCACTTGGTTGGTTTGTCCATCACATACATGCGAGGCATATCTTCAAGCACCTGATTAAATCTCTCGGTCTGCCCATCCGTCTGAGGATGGTATACAGTGCTGAAGTTTAGCTTTGTACCCAAATCTGCAAAAAAACCCTTCCAAAAGTTGGAAGTGAACTTGGCATCCCTGTCAGAGACTATTGCCTTCGGCAATCCATGCAATTTGAATATCTCCTTCATGAAGATCTTTGCAATGTCATCAATCTGATGCGTAGACTTAAACGGTATAAAATGTGCTGCCTTAGTTAACTTGTATACCACAACCATGATAGAATCATGTTGTCTCCAAGTCATCGGCAATCCTGTAATAAAATCCATGGAGATAACTTCCCATTTCCATTTCGGAACTGACAAAGGCTGCAACAAACCTGCTGGATGTTGATGCTCAACCTTTACCTGTTGAAATTTCATACATCTTGAAATGTACTCAGCCATATCCCTTTTCATTCCTAGCCAAAAGTACTGCTTTCTAGCTGTAGTGATTGTTTTCTGATATCCTGGGTGACCAGAATATGGATCTTGATGGGTTTCATCCATAACAACTCCCCTTAAATATGCTACATTCGGAATATAAATTTTGCCTTTAAAAGTGAGAACTCCTTATTCTTCCAATTTATATCCCTCATACCTCTTCTCAAGGATTTGCTACTGTAACTTATCTTTTACCTGTTCATACAGTTCATCTCCAGCAACATGATCAACAATCTGCTGCCTCAAATCTGATTGGAAAACACTAAGAGATGACACATGCAATTCTTGCATCTTCCTGTTGAGTGCATCAGCTACCTTATTTTCCTTTCCTTTTATGTGCTTGATCTCAAAATCAAACTCACATAAAAACTCCAGCCATCTTGCTTGCCTAGCATTTAGAGTAGGCTGATCAAATAGATACTTCAGTCCACAATGATCTGTTCTGAGCTCAAATCTCCTGCCCATCAAGTAATGTCTCCACATCTTAAGAGCATGTACCATGGCTGCAAGCTCTAGATCATGAGTGGCGTAGTTCTTCTCATGCTCCTTCAGCTTTCTCGACTCATAGCATATCACGTGGTTGTCTTGCATAAGGACTCCTCCAAGCCCTTGTCTGCATGCATCGGTACACACCACGAAATCTTTCTCTGGATTTGCAACCTTCAATACTGGTGCACTAGTGAGAAGACTCTTCAACTGCTGGAAGCTATCTTCACACCTTGATGTCCATTCGAACTTCATCCCCTTCTTTTGCAAAGAAGTGATTGCATGTGCAACTTTGGAGAATCCCTCAATGAATCTCCTGTAGTATCCTACAAGTCCCATGAAAGATCTCACATCTGTCACATTTCTTGGAGTAGGCCAATTTATAATGGCTTCAATCTTTTCAGGGTCCACAGATATACCCTCCTCCGAGATAATGTGACCCAAATACTGAATTCTATCTCTATAGAAATCACACTTGCTTAGTTTCGCATACAACTGATGCTCCCTGAGCACTTGCAATGTCAATCTCAAATGCTCTTCATGCTCCACCTCATTCTTAGAATAAACAAGAATGTCATCAAGGAAAACAAGAACAAACTTGTCCAAATACTTGCTGAAGACACTATTCATAAGGCACATAAATGTAGCTGGTGCATTTGTGAGACCAATTGGTACTACTACAAACTCATAATGCCCATACCTTGTCCTGAAGGTTGTCTTATGAATGTCTTCATCCTTGATTCTCACCTGATGGTAACCAGACCTCAAGTCAATCTTGGAAAATACCTTTTCTCCTCTCATTTGATCAAAGAGGTCATCAATCCTAGGCAAAGGATATTTATTCTTCATAGTAACCTTGTTCAACTGTCTATAATCAATACATAACCTGAGTGTACCATATTTCTTCTTTACAAACAGAACTGGTGCTCCCCAACGAGACACACTCGGTCGGATATACTTCTTTTCCAACAACTCTTGCATTTGCATCTTCAATTCTAGCATCTCCGATGTACTCATCCTGTAGGGTGCCTTGGACACTGGTGCTGCTCCTGGCACAAGTTTAATAGTGAAATCAATCTCCCTCTTTGGAGGAAGCCCTGGAATCTCATCAGGAAACACATCCCTGAATTCCTGTAACACCCGATAGTCCTCCAACCTAGGAGTTTCATCTCTTGTTTCCTCTAAAATCTGAGCTACATACAACTGGCAAACCTTCCTACAGAACTTCTTTAACTGCATTGCTGAAACCTGTCGTACTGAGATCACCTTTGGAATACCCTTCACAACTACGGGGTTCCCTTCTTCATTCATGCATTCAAAAGTCTTATTGTAGCAATCAAGCTTCACCCTGTGAGCTTCTAACCAATCCATTCCAATGAGAACATCATAGGAACCAAGCGGTAGAACATTCAGGTCTACACAAGCTGTGACCAATCCATTCATGACCAATGGACATTTCTCTACCACTTCACTGACCTTTTTCTTAGTTCCAGTGGCTAGCTGAACTAACCAAGACTTCCTATGCTTTACTTTCTTAAAGGCACAAGTCTCCACTACTATAGGAGTAATGTAACTGTGTGTAGAACCAGGGTCAATCAAAATAGAAACAGATTGCTCAACAATCTTACCTGCTACTTCAACCACAGCTGACTGGTGATTTGCCTGGCGGTCCTCCAGTGCTACATAAATCCTAGGGACTGCCCTTGCTACTTGAATGTTATAAGCTAGCCTTGCACTCTCATTCTCGAGTGGACAATTCCTACGCATGTGGGGTCGTCCACATTTCCAACATTGAAGTGGTCCTCTATTCTGTTGTGGATCTTTCGGCTTCTCTCCTGTCACTCCAACTGGCTTACTCGCAGCTTGGAATGGCTGCTTCTACTGATTCCTGAAGCTATAAGGTTTGAAACCCTTCTTTCTTTGGTCAAACTTCTCGTTCTTATTGTCCTTCCATGCCTCATGGTAATCTGGCTTACCTTTGCTTTGCTCATAGAAATACTTAGCCTTTCTTATTGCTTCCTCAAGAGTTTTAGGTTCATAAAACTCAATTCTATCTCTGTAAGACTGACGTAACCCACTCAAAAAACGTTGGACCTTCACTTTCTCATCTCTGATGTACCGGACATACCTCAACAGCTCCAAAAACTTATTTTCATACTCTTCCACTGTCTGCTGTCCCAACCTCAACTCATGGAACTCCTTAATATTGTCATCATAATATCTGTCAGAAAGATATTTCTACTTAAAATACTTCTTGAACTACTTCCACTTCAGGCTCCTTTCACTGATCCTCTTCACTTGCTTGAAGTGTTCCCACCAAATGGATGCTCTTCCATTTAGATTGAATATGGCAACTCTTGCCTTCATGTTTCCTGAATAATCATGCACTTGAAAGTACTTCTTAATATCAAGAAGCCAAGCTTTAGCCTCTTGTCCATTCTTTACCTCACCATCAAATGTAGGAGGTTTTGCTTTCTTAAATTCATTTCGAGAGCGATCCCTATGGTGTCTCTTTCTTTTCCTTTTATGAGAATAAGAGCCCGAATCCCCACTGGATTCTTCGGAATCAGATGATCCACTAGAAGTCCTTATCCTTCTCCTAGTACTACTCTTACTGCTTTCTGGTCTTGCTGTACCTCTCCCAGAGTCTATCTTTCTTTGCAAATATGTCAAACTTTGCAACATTGCAGCATTCAATTGATGCTGCTCTTCCTGGGCTTTGATCAAGCTTCTCATGGTGGCGGCAACATCTGATGGTGTCTCTTGGAATATCCTTCCATTAGACTCTATGTCATCATTTCTATTATGAACATTTTCTCCCATGGCATCTTCTGCTCGCTCGTAAGAATCCCGAGCATCATAATCATCATGGGTTCTCATAACTGAACCACCACTTACTTACCAACGGTAATGCCTGGAATATTTCCCTATAAGGTGACTATGACTCTGCAAACGTGTTAATAACACAAACGTTAGATGCATAGCATATAAATCAAAATCACTTACCTTCTCCTGGTGCTGATTATAAAATAACAATTTGCCCAAACACGCAAAATTTTCTTCATCAAAGAATGTCTATCTGAGGGGGACGATGGGGGTCAGGGGGGCTTGCCCACGAAAATCCACTGAAAATTTCTCTGAAAAACAGCTGAATTTTCCTTTGTTCAATCGGGTCTCTCCCCCAATTATTCTTCCATAGAATCCGCTCTCGGACCACTTTCTCTTCCGTAGAATCAGCTCTCGGACCACTTTCTCTTCTGCAGAATCGGCTCTCGAACCACTTTCTGTTCCGCAACGGCGGCTCTCGGAACACTTTCTCTTCCGCAGAATCGGCTCTCGAACCACTTTCTCTTTCGCAGAATTGGCTCTCACCACTTTCTCTTCCGCAACGGCGGCTCTCAGAACACTTTCTCTTCCACAGAATCGGCTCTCGAACCACTTTCTCGTCGGTAGAATCGACTCTCGGACCACTTTCTCTTCTGCAACGGCAACTCTCGAAACACTTTCTCTTCCACAGAATCAGCTCTTGAACCACTTTCTCTTCCGCAGAATCGGTTCTCGGACCACTTTCTCTTCCGTAACGGCGGCTCTCGGAACACTTTCTCTTCTGCAGAATCGGCTCTCGAACCACTTTCTCTTCCACAGAATTGGCTCTTGGACCACTTTCTCTTCCGCAACGGCGGCTCTCGGAACACTTTCTCTTCCACAGAATCGGCTCTCAAACCACTTTTTCGTCGGAAGACTTAACGCTTTGGCTTCTACAACGGCGGAACGCCAAATACTAACTTCTTTCGATTGGCACTTAGAACAATTTTAAACTTTTGGCTTCGGCGGCCTTTCCATATCGGAAGCCAAATGACTTTGGCTTCCACAATGGCGGCTTGCCAAACCTTAACTTCTCTCGATCGGCATCGGCAGTCTTTATCATTGGAATCCAAATGACTTTGGCTTCCGTAATGGCGGACGCTCAATCACTTTTCTCATCCGATCGATGTCAAATCACTTGGGAAACTCCCGCAATTTTCTTCCCCGTCAGAAGACTTAATGGTTTGGACTTCCGTAACGGCGGACGGGAAACCACTAACTCTTCCGCTCCATTGGAATTCCACTTCGTGAATTCTTCCGCAACAGCGGAAGTTCCACTTCGAGAAGTCTTCCGCAACGGTGGAAGTTTCACTTCAAGAACTCTTTCGCAACGGTGGAAGTTTTTCCGCTTGCTCTTTCGACTGCTCCAACACTTAGACAAATTTTTGAATTTTACAGTCTTCCACTGCTTTCTGTTGGGTATAAGAAACGTTGCTTCTGTCACTGCAATCCTTCAAGGCTCATGCAGGCCCATGCTGCAACCTGGGCTCTGATACCATGCTGTCACATCCCCATGCTTCCGATCGGTGAAGAGGACGCGACCCAACCTTTATTCACCTGGGCTAAGATCCCCATGAACATGTACATGCATAAAAATTGCTGAAACATAATGCTTAAACTTGTACATTGAACTAGAATATGCACACATGAGTGTCTATCATGCACAGATGCAATTATTCAACATGCACAGCTACAATTATGTATCTTGCACAGCGGAATTAACGTGCATTCATTCAAGCATTCATTCAACATGTTAATTTCATATCATTAACAATAATTATGGTTGCAGAAGTAGAAATGGACAAGATCACTTATCTTATGAAAGCTTCATTCTACAACCAGCTACGTCGCTGCAACGTTCCACCCAACCATAGGCTAGCGTGCTCCTTAATCTCTCAGCAGCGCTGCCACCCTCGAGCTGGGCATGATTCTTCAAGGAATAAGGAAACTAGCAGGCTTACACATAGCCAAGGATATACAAAACACACAGCCAAGCCAACAATGTTGGGTTTATCAGGACATCAAGGAGTTGGGAAAGGCTAATTGCTAAGCTAGTGAGCTCATTATAGAGCCAAGAACACCTACACCAGAACTACCCTGACCTCTAAGACACCCAAACACACCCAACACAAGGAATCAGTCCCTTCTCTGCTACACAGTCCCTCAGGCCCTGTATTCCCTTCTAGTGCTATTCAGGGGTGACGGAGAAGAAGGCCAGCCCTCTAGCTCTGTCTGTGTGGTTTCCAGCCCCCAGGTTTATCAAGCAAACCAAGCCCCCATCCTTGTTCCTTACATAGTCCAAAGACCAGCCATTTCACGCATGCCAACAATCAGCTAATACAGCTTAAGACAGGGAAGACAATTCTGAGTCATTCTTGGCCCTATCGTGGCCAAAATGACTCTCCAACGAACTTACAATAGTCCCCAAAATGAAAGGGTGAACACAGCAACCATAGGAAACTACGTGGGGAAAATCAGTGATCCATATGAGCAGTGAAGTCACCAAGGAACTTACACATAGTCCCTAAGGTAAAAATGGACTTCCACAGGAAAATCGCGGGTGATAGTGGCTGAATGGCTCCCAGCTGGCTCGGTGCATAAAAACAATGGAAAAACACAGCGCGTGAGAGAAATCCACACCCAATTCCAATACAGGTTAAAATACAGTCGATTCCCTTGTGAGGGAAATGTGAATGGCAATGGAAATGGCTCCTCTCTCCTGGCTGCGTGAGATCAAAATAGGAAAGAGTCCTGTGCGTGGAAAACCATCCGACCCTGTGAGGAATGAACAGACAATGGAGGTCCCGTGTGAGGAAAAACAGCTTTTTTTTTGTCTGTGGATGAACAACAACAGGAAGGATGCGAATTGGAAGTACGTGAGCCTTTAGCAGAGTCGTGGGGAGAGTCAAAAAAATGTCTGCGGGAATTGCTTTTTCCTTTTTCCCAACGTGAGGTTCCTTGCTGGTGGAGTGTGCGTGTGGGCAAGGACTAACAATCCTACCACACCCACTCCCAATCAATAACTACCTCAACTACCAGCAGCAAATATTAATTGAGGTGGTTGGACAAGATAGGGTGGTGACACATGGATTTTTCCCCCATTGGCCAAGGTTTGACAATTTCCCCACATCCTCATCCTTGTGAAAATCACGCCCCTTTCGATTTAGTTGCCGCGAACATAGCTGGTCGGGTTCATTTTAATTATAGATGCATATTTACATGATGACCAACATAATATATGCCGCATGCCCCGATATACCATCGGTGACAAATTCAAATCCAACACATAACATAACTGATCAATGGTGGGGCCTTGGCCTTTAGATCCGCACCATGATCATTTACAATATATATGTCATGTACCTTTAATGCAACGAGGTCGAAACTGGGGTGTTACATAACATGTGAATTTAATGTTCTGGTTCATCTCTCATGGGGGGCGGTTGCATTGATAAAAAATGGGTCGTACATTTTTATGCTTTAAGTTTTCATCCCATCCATGTATACACACATAGCCATAGCCACAGCCAAATCTAGGAAGAAAATATTCATTCTTCTTCACAAAAAAATTGGTGCCAACCAATGAAGCTAGTGGTTCTGATATTGGCATCTAGAGAAGAGAAAATCCATGGATAGAGAACTAAAAGATATAAAATTCCTCAGAATCAGGGGAATTGTTGAGGAGGCTTTCAATATCCTTATCTCCATCACTAAAATGCTAGGGTATCTCCCCTGATGATGTTGAAATCACTGATATTTTGAATGGAAAATTCAAAGAAAAAGGTGTTGTTGATCACACTTCGAAGGCATACAAGGTTTCCCATTTTATACCCTACTCAAACCCCTCTGCTCTTATGATTCATGCTAATGAAGCAATCAAGATTTGGCATGAAATATTTGGCCATCTTAACTACAAGTATCTTTCTTATTTGAATGAAAAATATATGTTCATAGGGTTACCAAAGATCAATTTTTCTAAGGGAGTCTGTCAAGGTTGTATCCTAGGAAAACACCCAGAGCACAAGTATGAGAAAGTTAGTCATGAGAGAACCTATGCACCTATTGAGTTGATCCACAGTGACATTGCTGGTCCATTCCCTCATATTTCCATGAGTCAAGCCAAATATGCACTCACCTTCATAGGTGATTTTTCTAGGTATTGTTGGGTTCACTTCCTAAATCATAAGTATGAAGTTTTTGACCTCTTCAAAGTGTTTATAGCCTTGGTTGAAAACTAGTATGGGAGGAAACTCAATATCCTTGAATCTTACAATGGTGGTGAGTATATCAAGTCTAAGTTCATTTAGTATTGCAAAGATGTAGGTATTCAGATGCAGCATTCCATCCCTTACACACCACAACAAAATGGCGTGCTGAGAGAAAGAACATATCACTAAAGGAGATGGAAACATGCATGATGGAGGCAATGAATTTTCCACCAAAGTTTTGGGTCAAGGCCATAAAATGTGCATCATACATCTAGAACAGGGTTCCTCATAAGTATCTTGATGGTATGACTCCTTTCAAATCTTGGGGTGGGCACAAGCCAGATGTGACCCATTTCAGGATTTTTGGCTCAAAGGCTTGGGCTAGAATTCCAACTAATAAGATGAAGGATTTGCAACCCCAAATCCAAGAGTGCCTATTTATTGGGTATTTTAAATATTCAAAAGGGTACAATATGATCAACTTGACCACTAACAAATCTTTCATTGAAATAAGTGTCCAATTCCAAGAAGAGCCTTTAGCAGCAGTTGAAGTTGGAGAGTCCTCTTCATCAACAGAACCATTGATTGTAAGTGAGGAGACTAATGAGTTTTCTTATTATAATATGTCTGATAATGATGATTTGGTTGCAGATCCTAACAGTTCTACAAGACCAAAATGGGTAGAAAATACCATTCATGTAGCTGGGGAACTAGAAGGAAATCCTAATGACACTAGGAGGACTAGATCTCAATTTGAGAGTGCCCTTTGTGTCAAAGATCCTCTATTTGTTGAGAAGTGATATATGATGGTTGAATAAAATCCATATACATATGAAGATATAGCACACAATCCAATATGGAAAACAACCATGAAAGAAGAATTCAGCTCACTCCAGAAGAACAACACTTGGGAACTGGTTGATCTTCCCCCAAGGAGGAAGCTAGTTCAATATAAGTGGGTTTTCAAGAATAAGTTTACTACTGATGGTTCACCTTTGAAATATAAGGAAATATTGGTATCCAAGGTCTACTCACAAGTACATGGTATTTACTACAATAAAACCTTTGCACCAGTGGAAAAGTTGGACTCCATAAGGCTAGCTCTAGACAATGCAGCTTCGAAGTAGTGGGAAGTACATCACATAAATGTGAAGTGTGCTTTCCTAAATGGAGATATCAATGAATATATTTACATGTATAAAAATAAAGGTTTTGTTTCTAATACATCCTTATTGTGCAGGTTGAATAAATAATTGTATGGGATCAAGCAAGCCCCCAGGGCTTGGTATGCCAAGATTGATGGCTTTCTGTTGTCACTGAGTTTTGTTCGATGCAAGTATGATACTAATGTATATTTGAAGCTGATTCATGGTTATTTGATTATTATTGTCTTGTATGTGGATGACCTATTGATTACAGGAATTTCAAAGAAAGAGATTGTCTCCTTGAAGGATGCAATGAACCGTGCATTTTCTATGACAGATTTGGGATTGTTGAGCCAATTCTTGGGCCTCAAAATTGTTTAATCCCAACATGGAATCAAAGTACATAAGTCCAATTATGATTCAGATTTTCTCATCAAGTTCAGCATGAAATATTGCAAGCCAAGCAAGACTCCTTTCCTTTCAGGAGTTAAGCTTGAAGAAGCAGGTTCTTCCCCTATGGTAAATAATACACTGTATAGGTAATTGATTGGGTGTTTTCTTTATCTTACACACACTCGAACTGATTTATATTATGTGGTTAGTGTGGATTCGAGATACATGGATCAGCCTCATGAGATCCACTAGAGAGCAGCCAAGAGGATCCTAAACTTTGTTCAAGGAACAAGAACTCATGGGATCTTCTACAAATCAAAATATGATCTTGATTTGATTGGATTTACTAATAGTGATTGGGTATGTGACAATGCAAATCGAAATTCTACATCAGGATATGTGTTCATGCTTGCAGAAGGACTAATCAATTGGTTAATAAAGAAACAGAGTGCCACAACACTCTCATCTACAGAAGTTGAGTATAGAGGAGTTGTAAATGCAACAACTCAATGTTTGTGGTTGTAGAGGATACTTGGAGAATGTGGCTTCAAATCATAGTTTTCAATTATTATCTACTGATAATCAGAGTACCATTCAAATATGTAATGATCCAGTTCAGAGACAGCAAACCAAGCATATTGAGATCCATATGCACTACATTGTACCATTGGTCTACTCTTCTGTGCATCTTCAGAACAAGTTGTAGACATATTCACCAAAGTTTTTTGTGAGAGGACCTTTAGCTATCTCAAATCACTACTGGGGATTTTTTATCATGCTATGAAGCATTATTGATGATAATATTTCCAAATTTTGTTTTTCCTGTCAATGTTTAAGGGAGGATTTTCCCACTAGGTTTTTGGCTCTTTCCTTGGTTGTATGGACAAGAAGTATGTAAAGGGTGACAAATACTTGTTGCTAGGCCCTATTTTTTTCTAACATTTACTCATAAATTTAGGCTTAAGGGGGGGCATTAGAATAATCAACCCATAGTTACCTTCATTTGACATTGATTAATCCTTTTTGTCTTATTACCTAGATTCCTAGATTCCATTCTATGCTACTTTCCTTCTGCATGTCCTAGAAGTCAACACATGCTAAAAATGAGTCATGGAGAGCTTGGGAAACATCCCCAAAACCAATTTTATCAATTCTACTTTATTTCTAATTCCTTAAAGTGCATATATCCTTTTTCTAAAAAGATGCCTTGCTTTATAGCTGATTTAAGGCAAAAGGAAAAGCTAGTCTAGGTGTAACTGCCTTGTTTTTTTCCCACATCATCCTGCCTCCTTTTCTCCAAATAAAAGCATGTATTATTTTTATTTCCATCCCTATTTGGATTTCCCATTTTACTTAGCAAATTCGTGAGCATCTTCATAGATTTGGGAACTGCTTTATGCACCTATGGGGGATTTGACTAGATTTGGTAAGCTTGGTTTTTGACTATTTTGAATGGCATCCTTATGAATTCAAACCTTTCATGTAATTATTTATTTGAGAATCCTATTACTTCACAAGGTTGGCTGTTGTACACTTACTCAATACAAATTAGTGTTATGCTCCAATTATAGTCTCCTTTGGTGTGGATTTTGCATGTTTAATTAGCAATTTTGTAAGTGTTATTGTTCTATATCTTGGGTTCAATTTCCACAGTGGTTAATGGTTAAAGCCACAAGTTTAGAGTGTTTTTTTATGTGCAATGATGTATATACATTTTGCATACCAACAATTATCAATTCGAATTGAATGATGAAATATACAAATATATTTGTTTATGACTGTAAGTAATTAGCCATGCATATGGTTGTATTTAATTGGTCAAACACATACACAAGTCACCGCCGAAGGTTTGTTTTTTAACGGAGAAGGTTCTTTCACGTGGGTTTCCAACTGTCACCATGAATCAACGAGGGGCAAACATGAGATTGCACGGGCATAACCACACCACGTCTCCACTGAAAGCAAAGATTGAACATATGAAACGTAAAAATCTATTTGCAAACTGGGCATACCCATTGAGATGTTTATTTTCTTTTTTTGAATATTTATCTTACTCATGGAATATCTAAAACAGTTAACATGGGAAACATGTTCTCTTCACAATCCAATAATAGTCCATGTGTTACACATTTTGGAAGAGGAATAATAATGAACATCCAAGAGGGACAGGTAGGAATGGTATATCATATAAGAAGAGAGTGTGGTAGGGTCAAGACAAAGGGGTAGGGTTACATGTTTAAGGTGGAAGTTAACACATAGGAAAAACAGGTAAGGATCAACACAAGACAAATCCTAAAAACCATAAATCAAGGATGGATAAGCACCTATCAAATGAAAAGATGAAGGATGTAATAACAAGGTGGGGATAGATCCCATTTTATCTCTATGTCAAATGTACAAGTGTTTAATACAGTAACTAAAAATTCTATCATCACCATATAAGGAAGGTCCAAATTAAATTATAGTTTGATAGTATGAAGTGTCATAATGATGATATGGTAGAAGTTTTTTTGCAAGCAACATATAAATGGATTTTCTTTTATAAAAAATTGTCAATAGACTGATTTTCTAAGTTTTGAAATTTCTTTAAAAAAAATATCCTATTTTTAAGAGAGTGAGCTAGTAAACAGAGGCCTTACCTAAGCTAAATCTTTTTTCTTCTATTTGTACTTTTAAGCTAAATGTCATTCGTACTATAGCTTTCGAGACACATAAAGTATTTGTATAGTCACATAAAAAACACTGAAATATTGACAAATGAATATGATGTGAATTCCAATGCTAGTATATCACGAGTTGAATATATATGTTCCAATGCTATGATTTGAGATTATGGCGCAAAACATGAGGTTAAGAGTTTTTTATCTTCTCACTTGTTCGAAATCTTATTTGGTAAATAGAACTTCATAAAAAACTCTAATTATAAAAGGTGGCATAATAAGACATGTCTATATATATTACATATATGAATATATATAATGGGTGGTCAATTTCAATTCCATGACCAAAAAAGAAAGTAGATACATACCAAGAAATCACCATAGATCTTACATTCAAATTTATGTTTGCATAGTGATTTACACTGTTAGTTCAACAAAAGATGAAAATTAATATGCCTTTCACAAAGAATTTTTCTTTTGCATATCATCCATTGCATCAAAGTCGTGATCAAGAAAGTTAAGACTTTCTTTTAGAAACTTGCATTTACGGTCATGGCATTGAAATCAAGTGACCATTGTATACCTTTATATTTATAATATATATGTAGAATGTTCAATACATCTTTGAATGGCTAGACATTGACAATAAAATATAGTATATTAAAAAAGATTGCATTATATTATATGGAATCATCCCAATAAAGTACATCAATGGAAAGAAAGGAAACACAATAAAGACATGTCTATATATATTATAGATATGAATATAGGCAATGGTTACTGGATTTCAATTCCAAAAGTGCAAATGAATGTTTATACATAGCACAAAATAACTACAAATCGTATATGCAAATATATTATTTCATTGTGATGTACAATGTAATTCAAAAAAATATGTAATTTATTATTCCTTGAAGAAATCTTTTTTTTGCAACTTGGCCCTTGCATTAAAGTTATGGTGAAGAAAATGAAGACTTTCTTCCAGATTTTTTTTTGTTGTGGCATTGAAACCTAGGAATCACTGTATATCTTGATATCTATAATATATATACATACTAACCCATTTCATCAAAGTTATGGTTACGAAACATGAGGATTTATTTCAGAGTTTATATAGATTCTATATGCAGGAAGTTAAGAGTGTTTATTTTTTTACAGAAGAGTTCAATGATTTTTATATATTAAAAAAATTGCATCTGAATTGTTTAAATTACATTCATGGACCACAAATCAATGAATAAAATTAAAAATTCCAAGTAATGAATTTCCCATTGTGGGAATTTTATGAATTCAAATGCACTGAAAGCATAATTGAATCTTTTTCTAGCACAACTATTGTCTAAAATGGTACAATGGGGCGAAAGAATACATGTGATTTTGATCAGGTGGGAAAACAATGAAATTCTCGAATTGACACCCACCATATAAAAATTCAAACCAGCAATAAATTCATTGTCCTAGGAATTGTCTTGAGAGAGCTTGCATGAGTTCTTAAGTCAACACTCAGGGTTTTCTCCAAATGATTCTTAGTTTCCTTTGGTGTCCTCTTAGTGTAGCACTTCAATTGGAGAGCAAGGAGGTTTGCAAAAAGTTAAATTCCTTTAGAAATCCCTGAACATGAGTTAAAGAATTGATGTGGAACATTTTGTAATAAATCCAAAGAGGAAAAATAAAAATGAGAATTGTTCCACATAAATCCATATAAAGGGATGGATGTATCTATTTTCTATGTGAATGAGATGTTCTAGTTTTTATTATTGGAGAAAACTATGTTGGAAACAACAATTATGAAATTCTTGCACAATGAAACTCTCAAATTGACACTATACACATAGAAATTCAAACTAGCAGTAAATATATTGTCATATGAATTGTTCTAAGAGATTTTGCATGAAACCTTAAGTAGCATTCATGTGGAATAGTTTGGAATAAATCTGAAGAGGAAAATTAAAATATGAGAAATTTTCCAGATAAATCCATATAGAGGGATACATGTATCCATTTTCCATGTTAATTAGTTGTTCCCATTTAAGTGTTGGATAAAACTCTTTTGGAAACAACAATGATCAACATCTTGCACAATCAAAAGAAACTCTCAAATTGACATTAAACACATTGCAATTCAAACCAACAATGAATCGACTATCGTAGGAAATGTCCTAAGAGAGTTCGCATGGAATATTAGAGTCAACATCCAAGTGGATGTTCTATGGTTTGTATAACTCTCTTTTTAGTTATATCTCAATGTAAGAAATAGGATTATAACCATTCATATATAATTTAGGTAAATTATCTATAGCCTTGTTCATACCATAGTTTCCATGAAATGGTTGTATAAAATAAGCATGTATGCCAAACTAAATTGCAAGTATTATGGATAAATCCATTGTCATAGAAATTTTCCTAAAGGAGATTGCATGAACTCTTAAGTAAACATTCATGGTTTTATCCAAGTGATTCTTAGTTTCATTTGATGTCCTCTTAGTGTAAAACTTCAATTGGAGAGAAAGGATCTTCACTCAAATTGAAATACTTTTAGAAACCCCTGAACATGAGTTAAACAATTGATGTGGAAAACTTTGTAATAAATCCAAAGAGGAAAAATAAAAATTGTAATTATTCCACATGAATCCATGTAGAGGGATGTGTGTATCTATTTTCTATGTTAATGAGTTGTTCCAGTCTTAATTATTCAAGAAAACTCTATTGGAAAGAACAATTATGAGTATCTTGCATAATGAAACACTCAAATTTACACTAAACACATATCAATTCAAACCATCAATAAGTCCAATGTCATAGGAATTGTTCTAAGAAGGTTTGCATGAAATATTAAGTAGCATCCATGTGGAAGATTTTGTCATAGATCCAAAGAGGAAAAACAAAAAAAGAGAATTGTTCCAGAAGACTCCATGCAGAGGGATGTGTGTATATGTTTGATATATTAATGAGTTGTCCCAGTTTTAATTGTTGGAGAAAACTCTATTGGAAAGAATAATTATGAACAACTTGCATAATGAAAGTCACGAGTTGACATTAAACACATAGAAATTCAAACCAACAATAAATCCACTAACATAGGAATCATCATAAGAGAGTTCACATGAAATATTAGGTCAACATCCATGTGGATGCTCTAAGGTTCATATTACTCTCTCTTTAGTTGGCTCTCAATGTAAGAAATAGGATTATACTCATCCATATCTAATTTATGTAAATTAGATATAGCCTTGCTGATACTATCGTTTCCATGAAATGGTTGTATAAAATAAGCATGTATGTCAAACTAAGTTGCAAGTATTATGGGTGAAAGGTTTGGCAAGCACACCAGAGACACATCTTAACATAACATTTATTCGGGTATACTGCATTGATAATGGAATTTTCTTGGTTGTCATACCTTATAAATGATAGTTTTTTTTAGACATCCAAGGATATTATATGTCGTGTGAACCTCCTCACATCTTCTTGCATATTGTTTCCCAGTCCCTTGGGAGGAACCCTAAATGATGTTGCATGACATCTTATTGTAGTGGAGTTTTTTTTACCAAGGGAAATTGATACCCTAAGTTGCTCAAAACTTGTACCAAGTTGAATTTGTCTTTGTTTGGATTTAGAAAATCCAGTAAAATTGGCATGTATATATAGTCTCCTTATGTTGAGTGTGGTACTTCTATGTAGTAGAAGCATCCTTACTACTACAGTTATGTGAGCAGTAAACGAGCATGATGTTGATGGAGGTACAAAGTGCCATTCAAGGAGTCACTTCCCACTGCAAGAATTCCAATTACATTAATGGTAAGTAGTGTGGTAGTAAAACTATTATACTATAAGCAGAGAGTTGGTATTGTTCTTAATGTAGTTGAGGAAAAGAAAATGGTATCCTCTAATAAGTCTTTTGAGTAATTTATCCCATAGTAAGTAAACTAATTCTTTAACAGAGTAAGTTAGTAAATGAATACCTTACCTGGGATCTGATTATATTTAATGATATTTAGCTTGTTTACTTTGGTTTTATTGCTTCTCTTACAAGGAGAACAAGCCTCTTTTTCAAACATCAAAGTCTATAGCTTTGAGCTATGCATACATAGAAACACTGACAAGCATTAAATCCTATGGATTTCAACTAATAGATCCCTTGAAAGTTATTTCAGATCAAACATGATATACTAAGGATTTTAGCTATATATTCTTTGAAATACTGACAAGTTTCAAAATCTATGACCTTAGTTAACTTTCTTTTTCATGAAAGAGGGAATGTGTGCATTATTTAAGGAAGGTTCAGGACCTTTTTCATCTTCACAACAGAGGGAATGTGCCACAAATTATGAACCTATGTAACGTTCTATCCATGTCTAAAATTTTTGGGCAGATCCATATCTCATTCGACACACTATGGATACAATTCCTAGGGTGTGATGATTTGATAATTATTTTTAGTGCTTCATCCCATAGTAAGTAAACTAATTGTTTTGCAAATTAAGCCACAAAAACAAACTCTATAAAAGAATGGGGAGTTCTTTATCCTATACTAAGTAAACCATTTATTTTATAGAGGAAACCACAAGAGTAAGGCTATTATGTGTCATGTGAACCTCCTCCCATATTCTTGCATCTTGTTTAGAATTCCCTTGGGAAGATCCCTAAATGATGTTTTGGGAGATCTTATTGCAATCGATTTTTTTTACAAAGGGAAATTGATACGCTAAGATGCTAAAAACTTGTACCAAGTTTAAGTTGTGTTTTTTTTTAATTTAGAAAATCCAATAAACTGGGCATGGATTTAAAATGTCCATATGTTGAGTGTGGTACTTTTATGCAGTAGAAGTTTCCTTTCTACTAAATTTATGTGAGCAAAAGAACAAGCATGATGTTGATGGAGGTACAAAGTGCCATTCAAGGAGTCACTTCCCACTACAAGAATTCTAATTACATGATGGTAAGTAGTGTGGTGGAAACATTGTTCTACACTAAGAAGATAGATGGTATTCCTCTTAATGTAGTTGAGGCAAAGAAAATGGTATCCTCTAATAAGTCTTTTGAGTGCTTCACCCTATAGTAAGTAAACTAATTCTTTAACAGTGTAAGTTAGTAAATGAATACCTTACCTGAGCTATGCTTCTATCTAATGAGATTTATCTTGGTTACCTTGGTTTTATTTCCTCTCTTACAAGAAGAACAAGTCTCTTTTTCAAGCATAAAATTCTATGTCTTGAGTTATGCATCCTTAGAAATACTGACAATCATTAAAGCCTGTGGATTTCAACTAACACATCCCTTGCAAAGTATTCATCTCACGCATGCTCTATTAAGGATTCTAGCTATGCATTCTTTAAAATACTAACAAGTTTCAAAATCTATGACATTAGTTAACTTTCTTTTTGAAAACATAGGGAATGTGTGTCATTATTTATGGAAGATTCAATACCTATTTCATCTTGAATATATAGGGAATGTGCCATAGCTTACATAACCTTCTATCCATGTTTAAAATTTTGGGGCATATCCATATATGATTCGGTACTCCATGGACACAATTCCTATGGTGCAGGGATTTGATAAGTATTTTGAGTGTCTCATCCCATAGTAAGTAAACCAATTCATTTACAGAGTAAGCCACAATAGAAAACTCTTTAAAAGAATGGGGACTGCTTCATCCTATAGTAAGTAAACCATTTATTTTACAGAGTAAGACACAAGAGTAAGGGTATTATGTGTCATGAAAAAATACTCACATCTTCTTGCATCTTGTTCCCTAGTCCCTTGGAAAGATCCCTAAATGTTGTTTCATTCCATATTATTGTAGTTGAGTTTTTTTACCAAGGGAAATTGATATCCTAAGTTGCTCAAAACTTATACCAAGTGGAAGTTGCCTTTCTTTCGATTTAGAAAATCCAATAAACTTAGAATGGATTTACAATGTATTTGTGTTTAGTGTGGTACTTGTATGAAATAGAAGATTTCTTACTAATATAGTTATGTGAGCAGTGTTTGTGCTAGAAATTGTTCCTAGACTACCACAAGAACAAGCTAACACAATTTCAAAAGAAATAGAATGAAATTGGATTTTTAGGGTTTTGGTTTAAGGTTTTGGTTTAAAACTTCATCAGCAAGAAGGTAAAACATAAAGAAGCTAATATAGAACTGAATCATGCACAAGTTAAATAAACTGGGGATCAAACACATCCCAATAATCCATAAACATTACACATGAAATACTAATTCCACCCACAAACTACAAGCATTTACATGAATAAAACCTTTAAACAAGAAATGGAATTGTAGATTGAGAAATCAACCAGATCAGAAATGAAACAACATGACAGGTAAAAAGGATTATCAATCTATATATAATCAATAATAGTCATCAACTTGCATAAGAGTTATAAGTGCTAGCTTGAGATATCACAGCTTAAAAGCCTCTCCTTGAGTCAAAATTCGAAACCTTGCAGTGTATGTTTGTCTTCCTTTTATCATCACAAAGGTAAAGTAGTTCCATAACTACCTTCTAAGTCGAAATTTGAAATAGTTACATCAATTAGTTACATGCTAACTCAAAATATTTAAAGACAATTGACCCAAAAATAGCAAATCGTATTTGGGGAAATTTGGTGAATTTCTGAAAATTTGGGTCTCAAAGATGCCTCCATATATCTCGATTTGGGATACCTGTGCAAAACCTGAGAGATGTTTTTGTAAATGAGTCTATTATGAACAAAAAATTCTAATTATGTTTAAAAATTCCTCTTAAATTTATTGTAATACGTCCTGGAAATTTGTGACTAAAACAGGAAAATATTCTAATACATCCACATATTATCTATCCAGCTGTTATCGTTTGAGAGAATCAAAATCGGTTTCTGCTGATCATGAAAATTCCGATCTAAAACATCAATGTCTTCATCATATTCATCATAAAAAGGCTGATTTGAAAAAAAATTACCATGATATTCGTCGTCATTATCATCTTTTCCATCTAGATTTGAAGTAAAGGGTACATAAAGAGAAAGGAACTCCTCTTGTTGTTCCTCCTCGAAAATAGATGATCTCTGCAAATCCAGTTCTTCATGGTTGGCGCAATTTCCTTTTGTCTGCAAATCTGGAAGCTGAGGATTTCCCTTACTGATTTCCATTAGCATTTTACCAAAAGAAAACTAATCATTGTGTTTTGTATCTAAAGAAACCAAATCTTCAGGTTTATAATAATCAGAATTAATGATAATAAAACAACCTTCAGCTTCTTCATTATTCACTTCTAGTTCATATTTATGGGAAAACCTATCATCTTGAAGATCACTAGAGAACTGATGAAAATTGTGAGGGCCCAATTCCTATCTATCTATATATTCAATCTCATCATGCAATTCATATTCTTCACAACAATTTTCAAATAGAAGATCTGTCGGATAAAATATTTGATAATGATGATGAAAAACAGTATGAAACTCCTTCAAAGAATGAAAGCTAGCAGCGGGAAGATATTGACACCATTCACGAGCATGTTATTCTAAATAAAATATGAACATCTTGATTAAGACATCCTCGTGAACAAAATCATGTTCAAGCATGCATTTATGAAAATTTAATAAGTGCTCGCGAGGATGATCATACTTGTTTCGTCTAAATCTAGGAAGATAGTCACCCCACTCAGTTATAGAAAGCACTAGATGTGGAAAAACAACAATATTTGAGAAATCAAAGAAATCATACCTTGCAGCTACAATGGATTCCATGTTGATTGACATCTTGAATTGGTGGAGTGGCCAACAAATCTTTCTTTCATGGAGTCGCTAGTGAAAATTTGTAGTCTAAAATATTTTCTAACATTGTTCACCTCTCAAAATCAGATGAATAATGATATCCTAGGGAAGATATACTTCAAGTTCATCCCTGGCAACGGCGCCAAAGATGTTTGTGGTGAAAATTGTTCCTACAATACCACAAGAACAAGCTAACACAATCTCAAAAGAAATAGAATGAAATTGGTTTTTTAGGGTTTTGGTTTAAAAATTCATCAACAAGGAGGTAAAACATAAAGAAGCTAATACAAAACGAAATCATGAAAAAGTTAAATAAAATGGGGATCAAACACATCCCAATAAGCCATAAACATTACACATGAAATACTAATTCCACCCACAAACTACAAGCATTTACATGAATACAAATTTTAAACAAGAAATGGAATTTTAGATTGAGAAATCAACTAGATCATAAATGAAACAACATGATAGGTAAAAAGTATTATCATTCTATCTATAATCAATAACATTCATCAACTTACATAATAGTTATAAGTGCTAGCTTGAGATATCACAGCTTAAAATCCTCTCCTTGAGTCAAAATTCAAACCCTTGCACTGTATGTTTGTCTTCATTTTATCATCACAAAGGTAAAGTAGTTCCATAACTACCTTCTAGGTCTAAATTTGAAACGGTTACATCAATTGGTTACATACTAACTCAAAATATTTAAAGACAAATAACCCAAAAATAGAAAATCGGATTTGGGGAAATTTGATGAATTCATGAAAATTTAGGTTTCAAAGACGCCTCCATATCTCTCGATTCGGGATACCTGTGCAAAACCTTAGAAATTATTTTTTAAATGAGTCTGTTATGAACAACAACCTCTCTTGTTTTTTAAAAATTCCCCTTCAATTGAGCGTAATACATGCTGGAAATTTGTGACTAAAATAGGAAACTATTAAATAATTCAAACCCTAAAGAATAGGATACAAAGATGAATTTTAATACATCAAACGATAAAAACTATTGCAAAACTGAGAGAGGTTTTTGTGAGCTATTCTATTGTGGACAAAAACCTCTTATGGTTTTCCATAATTCATTTCCATCACCTTGTAATCTGCTCCCCATGATAATGACAAAAGCAAGAAAAATAGAGCTGCTATAGGAATCTCCTCATGAAAATATTTGACAAAGGACTAAAAAATAAGGGTTAGATTATAAAGAAAAAATTGGGATAAACTTTATTATAAGTTTTTGAAAGCTTAAAGATATATATATTAACTAATAATCCCAAAGAACAACCTTAAAACCCATAAAAATAAAATAAATCTAACCATTAAAAGCATTAAATAAAATAAAAAGTACTGATTGCCAAAAAATCTCAAAACCAACTTAAAATGTAAAATCATAGCAAACCAATTCTTGAAAAAATAATACAAATAACCTACGAACAACATCTAGTTATAACAAGCCGTAAAATGAGCATGATGTTGATGGAGGTATAATGTGTCATTCAATGAGTCATTGCACACTACAAGAATTCCAATTATAATGATGGTAAGTAGTGTTGGCAGGAGGTTTTGGGATAATTCATACGTGAAACATCAAAGATGTTGCACAAGGTTAAAGAGACCGCGCAAGGTGGAAACCGATGTGCAGGTTGGAATAGAATATTTTATGTATTTTGGGTCATATTTTGTAGTATATGAGTTGATTCTATAAATTGCATAAGATGAATGTTTAGATATATGGAAGAAATGTTGTGCTAAATTGATAAGTTGATGCACATGGTCCTCCTTCATTCTACGGAAACATGGTTCGGTCAACTCTCCCTCGAATATCTCGTGTGAGACTTCATTTACTTTGCAGGTGTTGTCGGATGGGATAAAGCTTGTCTAGGCCAGTTCTGAGGGATATCGCAGTAGTTTGGGTTTCGACGGAGTGGGAATTCCTATCGACTGGTTTTGTGTCAATAATTAGTGTTGTAGCAACACTATTCTACTCTAAGGAGACACTTGGTATTCCTCTTAATGTAGTGGAGTAAAATAAACTGGTATCCTCTAATAATTTTTTTGACTGCTTCATCCTATAGTAAGTAAATAATTCTTTAATAGAGTAATTTAGTAAACAAAGACCTTCCCTAAGCTCTACTTGTCTCTAGTGATATTTAGCTTGCTTAATTTGGTGTGATTGTCTCTCTTATAAGAAGAACGAATCTCTTTCTCAAGCATCAAAGTCTATGGATTGAGCTACGCATCCTTAGAAATACTAACAAGCATTAAATCCTATGGATTTTAGAGAACACATCCCTTTAAAATGATTTCACCTCACACATGCTCTACTAAATATTTCAGCTATGCATTCCTTAAAATACTGACAAGTTTCAAAATCTATGACCTTAGTTAATTTTGTTTTTCATGACAAAGAGAACGCGTTTCATGATTTATGGAAGTTTTAGGAACTTTTTCATCTTCACAATAGAGGGAATGTTCCACAACTTATAGAACCCATGGAAAATTCTATCCATGACTAAAATTTTGTAGCAGATCCATATATGATACGACGGTCTATGTATACAATACCTAGGGTGCATGGATCTGATAAGTGTTTTGAGTGTTTCATCCCGTAGTAAGTAAACATATTCTTTTACAGAGTAATCCACACTAACAATCTCTGTAAAAGATTGGGGAGTTCTTCATCCTATAGTAAGTAAACCAATTATTTCATAGAGTAAGCCACAATAACAAACTCTATAAAAGAACGAGGATTGTTTTACCCAAACTATGTGTAAAAATGCAATGCACATATGAGGATTAATTGCTCATAGTTTTCTATGCTTTAAATCATTTAAGTAATTGAAAAAACAATCAATCCACACAAAACAATTCTACTATTGTCACAATAAATGCAATGACATTGGAGTGTCACTCTATGATGACCTTAGTCTCATGGTTATGGTTCATGTTTGCATTTGAATTTGTTTACAATGAAATTTGGATTGTATATGACATCTTCTAATACGAGGAGATTGCCTCTAGGTGGCTAGTTGTTGGTGCAAAACTGACCAACAAAACCCTATCAATAGGATTTCCCCCTCTGTTGACACCCAACTCGGTGCGATCTCCCTGAGCACTAGCCCAAACAGGTTTTATCCCATCTAGAAACACCCACAGAAAGGATGAAGTCTCACACGATATGTTCGAGGAAGTGCTATTGGAACCAAATTTTTGCAGTATAGAGGAGGATCAGGGCATCCGTGATTCATCAGCTCAATGACCAGATATGACCTACTTATCTAACAGAGTTATTCATCATTTCTAAAGTAGAACCTAACATTCATTCATAGCTATAAAAAAACTATCAGTGCAAAAACATATCTAAATAGATGGAAGTATTCATAAGCAGCAAGCATCGCATCATTCATTCATATTGTAAATTTGTTCAACCTTCCATGATTAACTGTGAAAAAATAGAAAGAAAGAAAAGATAAAAGAAGATAGTGGCTTAGGGTCAACACCCATCCTGTCATATTACTTTTGTGTAATCAACCATAGATCCAAAACAAATAACAGTTTATCAAAAATGATACTATGATCAACCATAAGATGACTTAACGATCTAATGATTCTTACATTCACAATTCCACTCCTATATATAGGCTTGCGCCTTTACATTAATGGTCCACTTCTAACTAAATCCTAACTGATTTAACCAACTATTGACCAATATCCACAAAATATGGTCAACAAGTACAAAAAAGTGACATAAAATATAAGAAGTAGCCTATCTTCCACATTGCACGCTATCTTTTCCTTCCGCGGTGATGCGTGAGCTTGCACAGCAACCCCGATTCTAGGCAACTCACTTGCCCCCAAACCCTTGCTAGCAGGCCCCCAACATAGTCTTGTGGATCGTTCTTGAGCCACGTTCGAGGGACATAGTGTACTCATTGGTCTTCACCTTGAAGGCATTGTACTACTATGTGATATCCTTGACCTACACTTGAACTTGTGTGGTTGTGTCCTGACAACCTAGTAGGTCCTGTTTCAGAGGGTGCTCCACCAACTTTGTATTCGTCGTCGTCTTTCCTTCTTGCACATCTTGCAGCGCAACAACTTCCTTGACAACCAACGCTGCTCGAATCTCTTGGAACTCATCAAGTTGGGTGTTGCACTTGTGCTATTGTTCTTGTGCCTTTACCACTCGCTATTGGAGATCCTTCAATTCGGCAGACTGCGTAATCTGGACCATAAGTGGCATTTTTCATAATGCTTCTTTCAACTTTGCCAACTCGCCCTTGGATTCTTGCACTTTCATTGTCAGTTGGTCCACTTGTTCATCTTGGATGACATTCCCCTAAAATTATGTCATTCCCTCCATGATCTTCTTTGCATCCTACTCCATTTCATCAAACTGTGTGGAAATCTCCTCAATGGCATTCTTCTACTCCACAACCTGCTCTGGCGATGTCTCTGGGTAAACTATAGCATTTAACAGGTTATTGGTCAATTGGAGCTGCACGATGACTTCTCCAAGTCACTTGGATTTGGCGACTACATCCAGATCCTCCATGCTTTCATGGATGTGTTGATAGGCCTCATTAATGACCTCTTCAACCTCACCTCTGCTAGCAAAAATATGCGCCTTCTCGATAACAAGGTGATCGGTTTCATTTTTCAATTCAGCAATCTCCTCAATAGATTTCCTCTTCAGTTTGTCCTGCTCCATCTTCAATGCTTCGATATCCTACATTATTTTTGCTAATAGCTTCTCCTTTTCCTGTAGCATCTCCTCTACTTCCTTCTTCAGTTTCTCATCTTCATATTGCGACCACAAGTACCGGTTGTTGAGATCCTTCTGCCTATCAGCCAACTCTTGGTTGGTGGCCCACTGCATGTACATTAAGGTCTGGGTCAAGAGCTTATTGATGTCTAATGCGATATTTTGTAGCTGTTGTAGAGGGGATTTGACATCCTCTCTCCCCATGTTGATTGCAGTCGGGGGAACCTGAACGTTCCTGCATTGCGGCTCAATGCTAATCAAAGAGAATTCCTGCATAGTGGCATTCTCTGATGGTCTCTTCAAAGAAACATCATAAATAGAATCCATATTGATTCTTACCTCGGCAAATCCTTCCTAGTTGGATTGGCACATTGCTTTTGCTGCTGTCTCAAATGAATCTGTAAAGGCCTTAACAAGTCACTGCAGTTGGGCCTCCATCACTGATCTGGTACTGATGCCTGCATCCTGCTCCATTCTTTGTTTTTTCCTAATCTTGTCTAGTATGTGCTACATGTTCGGGTCAGTTTTGGTCGATGACTCTCCATTAGAATCATGAACACTCTATTATTTACGCATAGCCTCTTCAGGGGATTTTGCAGGTGGCCCCATGGATAGTTCTTTGGCATTGACCGATTTGCGCCATTCAGCCGGCCAATCCTGAACCACTGTGTCCAACTCTTCATTTGTCATCTTATAGACCATTGGAATCCATTGTTTGTTAGGGTTATGTCATTCCTAGATGTGAATCATGTGCATCCCAATGGTGAATCGCATGATCCTTTGATACTTTATTGCCACTACATCTGATAAGCATGGAACTTTTACCACTGCTAGTTGTAGTGCTTCCTAATAGATTGAGAAGTGGATCATGTAATCTGATTTCCGACTAGGATCCTCTACCCACCATAGAGGGGTCAAAAACTCAACATTCTCTAGTCATTTTCTCCGACATGGGAATCCCTTTGTGCTAGAAAAATCTCACATTCATCAGATAGCTCCTCCACCAAAAACATTACATCTCGCTGAGAGAGAGGTTCGTGCTGCTGGTTGTAACACAAGCGTAAGGGATTACTAGTTCTTCATCATTTCATCATTTGATGCATCCATATTATTTTTGGAGCATCACAGGTCATATTATTAGTGGTAAGTGTTAAATTCCTTTCTGCAAACCCTAGCCCTAATTCAGCTATATTTTAGGGCATTTTTGCATGGCAATTTTGCATGCATGATTATTTCGTATTTTTCCATAAGCTTGAGTGTATGAGACAGCATTATACCTAGCATCAATAGAATATCAGTATTTGGGATGTTATAGTATATGATTTCTTCTCTTTGTCATTTACAATGTCACTTGCTAATTGCCCCTCTTCAGCAAGACTCGTGTCTGGAAGATCCATCTCAACCTTCACCTTGTTTTTCTTTTTGGATTTACTTTTGGTATTTGTTTCTTTTCAATTTAGATCAAATCTTTCTAATATCTTCTTCCCATCCTTATTAATATTACAATCCAAATTTCCCTCTTTCAAATTGACCTCCATTTTTACCATATTAGTTTTCTTGTGATTCTTTTCTCTAGCTAGAACTCGAACAATCTATCTCTGATGATCAAGACCCTTGTAAATTATAGGTTTAGATCCAGCACTTGAGTGTTTTGTTGTTTTAAGCTGTGATATAGCTCTTGATTCTAAGCAACAACCTTGACCGAGAGTAGAGGATTCATCTACTGAATTTTGCATCTTGCTAACTTTTGGAGTGGAATATTTAGCCAACAACTTTTCAAATTTCCCAGCCTTTGAAGGAGACACTAGAGGTGGACTATTTTTCTCCTTTTAAGGACAAATTTCAGTTGCTTCCATAGAAGCCATGGAACTCTGAACAAGCTTCAATTTCTTGAAAAGTTCTTTCGCATCAATATTTCCAGAGTGAATAGATTCAAAAAGGCTTTTTATTGGGGAAACATTCAAATAATTGCCATGCTCATGTATCAGAATAGAAGTAGCCATCAGAAATACAAACACTATTGTATCAGCATTAGTGTATTGCAATCAAGTATGTTTGCTGCATGCAAGATATAGCAAATATATTAAGTAGACTAGATTTATAGAACATATGGCTTTCAGGACATTGTCATTTTCATCGGTAAAATTGAAATATTCACATATGGAGGTATTTACCTCAGAGGGACCTTGACACTTGATGAAATCGGCAACAAAAGTAAATTCTATAGCCTTGTCTACATGCACGATAATTCCAATAGGAGCACAACCTTATTTTTTCGTGCAATAATGAATTCAACAAATTCATTTCTAAAAATATCCAACAATGCTCCCTATTAAAACCTGATTGAAAAAATGAGTTACAAAAGGAAACAGAACAAGTTCATGCCTTTTCCAGAATTTATTTCTATATTCGAAATTACATGCAAATACTGTAATTGCATATATTTATACACCTTGGGCATTTCCACTCCTTAGATTTAACAACATTTTCAACATTTTCTCCATACCTTCCATGCTTATCAATGTGTATAGTTGCTATGGATTTGAATAGATAAATGAAGCCTTAAAACCCATCAAGTATTTGGACAATTTTTCCTAAGTGACCATGTCAATCATTCATGGTTGCACAACTTGTAGTTTCTCAATAAGAAAATAGTGGATCTCTATGATCATAATGATGCCCATGCTATAGGCATACACATAATGAGAGAGCGTGTCATCATAATTCAAACTTAATACTTGTTATCGAGTTTATGCATGTAAACCACTACCAAGTAGGTGGTGTAGGAAACTAACCTATTGAGCAAACACTTTGGACAAACATTCTATGTAATGATTTTTTGTCAACAGCATTCTTGCAAGGTGCCATGAATTCCAGATTCTTTTGTCGAAACTGCAACAATATCAAGTAATGCGTTTAGAATTCAAAATCCTCGTTAAAGCATAAAATGGAGGATTACATAGAGAAAAGGAGAGAGATCCCCACACACACATCAGGTGGAAATTCTTTCCATTTTCAGAATAATAAATTCTCCATCCAATAACATGCACTTCGTGAGACTTTGTCTACTTCTGCACCCTGTCAGTAGTTGAAACCAGTTTTTATGGAATCGGCTGGTCGGGGAGACATCACGTTCTCTTTGTTATCTACTTGTAAGACCTTATTGAGATCCAACCCTGAACCATTTGAGGTAAGCTTTTCATCAACTTTGTGATGACTCTTTGTTTTGGAAGAGCCCATTGGGGAGGACATTTTTGCTATTGTTACCACATCTTTGGTTTGGTCACTATCTTTCTTAAAAATACTATTTAGGTTAGATAATGCATCCTTATTTTTATGTTTCTTTAGATGAGCCATGGTTTTACCATTGTTACATTTACAACCATGAGTTGCCTTAAATGGGATCATTTTATCCTCATACTTTACTTAATTGCATTCGGTTGCAGCACGAGCATTAGCATTGCCATTCTTCAAGATGCTTTTCTCTTGAACCCTCGCACTATTAGGGTTTTTATTTATGGGCAAGGAAAGCTTCTTCTTTGTGATGGGAGTTGAAGGATGCTCATTAAAAAGTTGTTTGTGACTTACTTCGCATAGATATTTTGATGACATAATCATTTTAGAGCTACCGGTGTCTAATCACAGACTATTCCTTACTTTCTGACCTGGGGAAAGAGCCATTTGTACTCTTGACCATTTATTTCATCAATATAGATACCCAAGCATTCAATCCCCTGCATTCACATCTAGAAGACATACATAAAAATTCAACAAAAGAAATTCCAAGCAATAAAACATCTTACAACGAAAATGAATATGGCAATGAGTCTACCATGTCATGAAACGCCAACCAATATTACCACATATATCAAGTGCCAAAAAACATGTTAGCCATGGTGACATACAAGACAAGGGGACTCTGTTACAAAAACTTACTGTGATCGGTTTTGTTGGGATGATTTCAAAGAAAAATCATTATTCAGAAGGAAGGCATATAGCCCTCCATTGATACACATAAGAGAGCTTTAGAGAATCAACACCTTACCTGCAGAAATATAAGCCTGGAAAACAAGATTATGCTTCCCTCTACTTCACTATTTTTGTTGTTTCCTCATTGGGAAAAAAACAACACAATATGACCAAATGAACAAAGTGATGTGTTTTTGGTGGGGAAGAGATTGTGCAAAGACACAACACAGAAATTTTATAGAGATTTTCTAACTATAGAGCCATGGAATTCATATTAAAGTATGACGAGGTAAGCTTGAATGCTGCTGAGGTAGTAAATATGGAGTCATTGTTGCATACAAAAGAGTAAGTGAAATATGCTTATTTGGTATAAGAGTATAATCCGTAGTGGTAATAGACTATGGGTACTCAGCAATATAAAATACTACATTTACTCAATTATTATGTCCTTAGTTAACCTGTCTCTTGCCTGTAGTTAAAATATCTCAATAGTTTCATAGATTACAAATAATAACATATGGGATAGCAACTATAGAATACTAGGTTAAATTATGGTAATAATAGTTAACAAGAAAAGGTATTAAATAATGCGAGTATGACACTTCCAAGTCTAATGTATTCCGTTGTACATTTATGTAATGTACATTTATGTAACATTAATTTTATAGTCTCACAATGCTAATTACAGAGATAAAAAGAGGGCTAGAACCAGTCAAGCAAGGTATATGGTTTGTTTACTATACTAGTTAAAATCTAGATGCATTATAAATTACAGCTCGATCTTACCAATGGATTTTATATTCGGCAACTTAAGTGTGTTATTATGATATTATATGCTTGGGTTAAGATTTACCCTGCATACTGTACATATGTCAAAGCTACTAAATTCTAAATTAATGTTCTTTTACTAATTACAATTACACATGGAAAATATATAATAAGTCATATAAAAGTATAACCAATACTAAAGGTATCTATTTTATTATACTATTTTAGAAACATGTACTAGATATGGTTACATGGAATTATCCTAACAAAATGATGCCACTACTTATTTAGCTAGTGAGTTGACTCAATCAGACCTTTATTACTTACCTCTATAGTACCAGAGCACGAGATAAACTTATAAGATTACTATAAATTTCCCATATAATCATAAATATCATAGTATAGCGATGAATGTCCGTCTCTATAGAAACATTATGGACTATGCATCGCTATAGTGATGATCGTCAAGGACATTTTCGTTTTTTTCCAAAATTTTAAACTGTTTTTCTACAAACAAAATTGATTTTAACTGATTCATGGCAAACTGTCATGGGACTTTTGAGCCATATGTAGTAGTGACACTGGGAGAAACTCAAATGAGTTAATAATATTTATGTGGAATCACACTCTAAGGGAAGAAATCCAACTCAATGATGATAATATAGTCTAGAAGTCATAGGACATGTGTTATAACATCGTGATAATAGTTGATTTGGTGTTTCTAGCTGAGCTATGACACATGGGGCGATCTACATTTTACTAAATTCTAACACTGTAGATGGACTCAGAGACCCACTTTAGATGGACTCAGGGATCTTAGAATTTAGTAAAATGTACAAATTCATTGTCAAATTTTCAATTTTTTCCATTGTTGGAGTGACACAATTAAAAAATACCAAATAAATGACCAATTGTTATATGGTCATTTGTAGTTTACATATCTCGTGATCAAATTTGGTCATTTATTTTTGTCGTTTTTAGTTAATTTCTATCCCGTGACCAAAATTGGTCATTTATCTTGGTTGTTTTTAGTCAGCTCACTTAGAATTATCAATTTTAGTCATTTGTCCCTTTCAGAAGACTGTGGTGACCAAATATTTTAGTCTCCTAGTCACTAATCTATTATTTTCCACTAGTGAATGGACTGGAATTTAAATGGATTTGTATAATGTCATGATACTGGGGCATAAATATCCCTACCTATTGAAAGACCGGTGGAAAAAGCACAATGGAGATAGTTAGATTCTCCTACCATAGCAGTCTATGATATTTGAATTTTTAGTGGGAACTACCGGTCATATTTGAAATATGATTCCTTTTAATGTTGTGAAAACAACGTTAATGGATCAAAGTATATACGTTTAAAAAAGTGAGGTTAGATCTAAGGGCATGTTTCATGCACTAAGAATATTTTTGCTGAAGGATTACTAGCCTTACGGAAGGGATTGATTTCAAGGAATGTGAGAATATCTCTAGGAGAGGCTATCATCTCAGCAGTTAAAAACTATGCCAATGGTTTATGAAAGAAAGATACTTGCCTCGTGTTCATGTGTAGATGTTTCAAGCATTCATATTTACATGATGAATCCTAGTAGACCATTTTTATTTTTATACATGTGTAGTGAAACTGATTGGGCTACCTTCTATAGTGGGCCTTATATTTTTAACATAATAAAATTTATGCATTGATAATGCTCTAGTTTCAAGTTGCATTCATACTCAAAAGGCCATGCACACATAATTGTCATGTTGGCAAAATTGCTAAAGAATCCTACTAATAATCTCTTGAGATCGTGGTTGTTTGGAAAGATTAAACAGAAAGTCAACTGAGAACATGTAGATGTTTTCTTGGGAGCTGGGCATATAATGAAATGTTTATGAGATTTTTTTGGTTGTTAATATTTAAAATACAACGTTATATATTTATAGAGAGAGAGAGAGAAAGAATCAAAATTTTAGTGTTTGAAATCCTTTTGAAAAGAATTTGCTGCAACTTTGTTGAGCGTCTTTTTAAGGTAATTATCTTGAGATAAACTTCTAAACACTTTTCTTCCTTCCAAAACTAAGGATTTTTCTGAAAACACCAATTCCAATTTCGTTCCCTTTATCTTACACCTTACACTGGATGGTTTTAATATTTGAATGGGTATATCACATAATATTTTTTATAATAAAAAATATAAAGTGAGTCCTTAAGACCTGCAATGTGTATTTGGACAATTAATTGAAAATATTTTGCAAAACTTATCTTCAATTTTATATGAACTTTCGATTTTTTATTTTAATAAGTAACAATTTTAAAAATTTTATGTTGCATCTCATGCTTTTTATAATTATAGATGTAAATGATTCTAGAAAATTGATATGTCATGTCAATTTGAAAGGCCTTGTAGAACATTGTTAACAATTTAGGAAGAATGCTTGATTTTGTATATTTGAGAAGTCTTAAAATTAAGGTTGATGTGGATATATCGTACTTTTAGGATATGTCATGTTGATTTGGAAGGCCTTATAGAACATTGTTAACAATTTAGGAAGAATACTTGATTTGGTATATTTGAGCTAGTCTTAAAATTAAGCTTGATGTCAATATGTTGTACTTTTAGGATTATAAATGCAAAGAGACTCTAAAACCTACCATGGTGGTTTGATAAGTTGGTTAGAAATATATTGTAAAAGTTATCAATAATTTAAAATAGATGATTATAGATGATTATAGATGATTGATTTTTTATTTAATTAAGTCTCTAAATTAATATTGTTGTTAGCCTTTTATACTTTTTATATAGTCATATATTTAAAGTGATTTCCTAAAACCTCCAATCTTGATATGCAAGTTTATTAAAAATTATTGTAAAAAATTATTTATGATTTAAGATGTGTATTTGATTTTTTTTTTATCTAATTAAAGTATTTTAATTGATCTTTATGTTAACATGTTATGAGTTTACAATCAAACATGTAAAGCAAGTCCTTAAGTACTCTAATAATATTGATATGGCAAGTTGATTGGAAAAGTTCTGTGGAAGTTGATCAAGATTTAAGATGGATATTTTATTTTTATTTAAGTTTTTGAATTGAGGTTGATGTTAGTGTATTTTGTTTTTATTGTTATAAATGTAAAGTGGTTTTTGAATAATTTCATTATTGATATGTCAATTTTATTGTCAATATTCAAATGTAATAAAGTGTTTTACAATTCAATATAGATGAGATGTTGTCACATAATGTTTAATGTAAATAACATTTCAAAAAAAAAAATTTAAAGTTGTTTGACATCATATATCAGCTGAATTTTAAATTCTAAAAAAAATAAAAATATAACCACAAACCTCGATATTGGTACATGATAGATCCGTTGCAACTAGCAGTGTTGAACTTAATCGTTATACATATATTTATAGTGAACATAAAGATAAATTTTGGAGATTCAATGGCCCCGACATATTGTTTTAAGTAGGGGACATTAGTTTAGGGTTGTGTTTAAATTTACTAAAGAAACTATAGCCTAAACCATAGAAATCAAATTTTAAAAATCATATTTTTTTTAGTGTTTGATTGATTGATTTATGCTGGGTATGTGACCGTTAAATGTCAGCCTATTTTAGTGTTTTTCAGGCCATCGACAAGGAATTCAAGGTGATTTTTGAAGGCTTTTCCATACAACCATCTTTTATGGCTGATGACTATGCCTTATTGCGTGAATTTATTTTTTATTTTGATTTGACAATATGCAGCTGATGGATTTTCCTTTTCTATGTGTATTTTCTATGTGTAGCTGCACTCGAGATACATGATTGGCCTTTTTCATGGAGTAGCTACATGCCATTTTGTAAGGAAGCGATTTTCAATGTGGTGTAATCAATATCTGTTACTTGATATCTGCATGTCCTGCAGCTATAGCTATTTGTAGCATCCACAACAGATGAGAAGGTTATATGGGTATTAAATAAAGTTATTTTCAATAATAATTATAGTATCACATCAACAATTTATGGAGGATTGTCTCCTATAAATAACCTTTTTTTCATCAGGATATTTCGCTGTAAATAATCACTTCGGTTTAAAAAACCTGAGAATTAACCTTCAATATGCATTACACTACATACTACACTACACTATGCACCTTCTAGAGCAGCCTTGAACATTGCTGTCAATTCTTCCAGCTGCAGGGCCCCGAGCGCTGTTGTTGGTGGAGGACCTGTTCTTCCTCCTTTTCCCCCCGCTAGTCTCCAGGTTTACTCTTTTTCTTTTTGCATGACAACCTCATATTTCCGTTGATGAATTACACATCATATGCTAACAAAGTCGAGTTGTTTAATTATGGTCTTAGGTTCGAGTCCCACTATCGTTCCTTTCATCTCGAAGGCCTTATCCAGCTGGAACTCCACTGACGAAAGGTGTGGGTGTTCCCCTAGTGGATTCGCCTTCTATTTCTTCACTTCTACGGGAACTCTGTCTACATGTGTCTGTTAGTTTCTCAGATGACTTGTCCTCTCATGCAATAGGCTCTTGACTTCCAAGGATACTTACTCTCTAAAAGACAGGTCTGCAATATTTTTGTAATTACTTCCACTGCATACTTTGCTTGCTATTATTCTTCCTCTGATTATGAGTTCAAACTCAAGCTAGACAACTCTTGAGCATAATGGAATAAGTAATACAGTTATATTGACTGGGTGAACCCAATCATTGTTTCGTTAGCATAAACCGTATTGTATGGACCATAGGCATCATCTCTCTAATTCTTTGGGTTTCCTTGCACCTCAACCAAGCTTTCTTTTCTGATCCACGACGGAGCCTATGTCGATTGCATATTCATTTTAGATATCAACGTGTTTGCCCCACCTCGGCCTCATTACCCTCCTCTTCTGTTTGCAACTGACGTCGTTACCCTTTCCCGACGAGACAATGTCACCCACTGTCATGACTCAGCATCCGTGCAACAACGTTTAGGAATACATGGCCATGAGGAAACCCATGCATGTGCGGCCAAGGTTTACTGCATTTCACTTGGATCAACAAAGAAATATACAGCCACTGAGTATTGCATACACTTTGATGGACATCAAAATCAACGGATTAGATTAAAGAAAACCCAACCATCAACGAGTAAGAAAACTGATGCATTTCCCTATCGTATTTGCAACTCCTATGGAACTGAACAAAGTGAATTGAGTGGATAAGTCGAGGAAAAAGTATCAAGCTAGGTTAGTTCTGCAAGATATATTTCTAGTGGTATAGTCGCTCACTGTGCATCTTAAAGGACATCAACCACAATGTGCCATGATTAATGATTACCAGTTTGAGGTCGATCATGGAACACCATTATCCAGGAAAAAAAAAGTGTGAATGTAAGTTTCTGCTATTACATTTTCTATTAAGTGATCCAATTTGATGTTCAATATTATGGATTTTCACCCAAAACCTTATCTGACAGTTTCATAAGGTTGCATGTTGCAGCATTTAAAACCACATTTTCCCTCAACAACCAGTTTCCCTGATCACTGCAATTTGGATTTGAGGATTTGAAAAACTACAAGAGATTGAGTTCTTTGTATGTTTACCTTTTACTGAAAGAGAATGCATGGGATTCAGGGCACTCACTCGAGCCCAATTGCAGGATGAAATGCTCAAAGAAGCTGAATGCACTATTGCTTATGAACTCTCCAATGAGCATTTTGATTCATATGTCCTGCGAGAGTCGATTCGGGTTGTTCAAGATCATTATTAAGGCCTGCAGAACTACCAAACTATTGATTTCCATCCCTCTGATATTGAGCAATGCAAACAGTTTGCCTCTCTCTGTAACAAATGTTATATACACGTGAAAAATTCATGCTTCTTTGAACCCAAACATTTCCTCGCCGCATATTTTCCGCGTAAGTTTCATATCTAGATAAGTACTTTGGAACTCTTGGTTTTGGTGGCATGGCTTATGTTATGGGAAACTATGGAGCGTCTCTTGCGATATGGAATGATTTTTTCTCAAAATTTCACCACGGATTTGTTCGAATTCACCATCTAATCTGAGCCTCTCTGTCTGAGCCTGAACTTCAGGGGGAGTACCAGAAGGAAATTCAGAATCTAGAGTATGATGATCACATTTCTGAAGATGTGGTTGTTCACATCCCGGAAGTAGGGGAACTCTCTCATACGCTAAATCAAGAAGTGGGCGAATTGGATGTGGGTGGTTTGACTTTGGATCCAAGTAGTGACGAACACCCAGAAAGTGAAGTTGTGGCTCCACCTCTGTAAAAGCCTATCACATCACAAGAAGCTGATACACCAAACCAATCCACATATGAACCACATATGAACAAGAGCTTTCTAGTAACGTTAAATATCCATGAGTCATTATGTGTCTAACCATCGTTTGTCAAAATCAAATCAGTCATTTGGAAATCGGTTATCTACTATATCTATTCCTAACAATGTGGAGGAAGCCTTAGCTGACCCAAGGTGGAAAGCCGCTATGAATAAGGAGTTGAAATCCTCGCAGGAGAATAACCTAGGAACTTGTTGACCGTTCACCAGGAAAGAAAACAGTCAGATGTCGGTGGATTTATACTATGAAGTACAAAGCAAATGGTGCAATTGAACGCTTTAAGGCAAGACTGGTGGCAAAAGGATACACCCAAACTTATGTGATTGATTATATAGAGACATTTGTACCTGTAGCTAAAATCAATAAAGTACGAGTCTTGTTGTCTCTTGTTGTGAACTTGGGTTGGCCATTACAACAGTTTGATGTGAAGAACACCTTACTACATGGCGAGTTGTCCAAAGAAGTTTACATTGAACTCCCACTAGGATGCATGATACCAGAAACGCATAGTCGGAAGGTGTGAAGATTAAAGAAGTCACTGTATGGGTTGAAACAGTTTCCCAGATCATGGTTCAGAAGGTTCACAAAATCTATGAAAGATTTTGGTTACCGTCAGACCAACTTAGGCCACACTTTATTCTTGAAAAAACATCAGGGTAAGATAACTGCACTTATTGTATATGTGGATGACATGGTGGTTACAGGAAATGATCCTAAAGAAAGGAAGGCTCTACAGGATTACTTATCTAGAGAATTCAAAATGAAAGACCTCGGCCCATTGAAATATTTCCTTGGAATCGAAGTGTCTCGATCTCATAAAGGGATTTTTCTATCTCAAATGAAATATGCCTTAGACTTGTTACAGGAAACTGGTATGTCACCATGTCAACCTGCTGATACACCAATGGAAGAAGGATTGAAGTTATGTGTTGAGTCTGATCAGGTACCTGTTGATAAAGGGAGATACCGGACACTCGTAGGCAAATTGATGTACTTGCACACACAAGGTCGGACCTTTCCTATTCCTTTAGTATTGTTGGCTAGTTTATGCATAATCCTTGCGAGCAACACATGAATGCAGTTATACACATTTTGAGGTATCTGAAATCTGTTCCTGGAAAAGGAATTTTATTCACTAAAAGTGAAAATTGTCAAAGCATGGATGCATATACTAATGCTGACTGGGATGGAGTAGTCGATGACAGGCATTCTACTTCAGGTTATTTCACCTTTATAGGAGGTAACCTTGTTACGTGGAGAAGCAAAAAACAGAGTGTTGTTTCCTGATCAAGTGCAGAGGTTGAATTTAGAGGTATGGCACTTGGAGTATGTGAAGCATTGTAGCTAATACTTCTCCTTAGAGATTTGGGCTATCCTCCTAGGCAGCCAATTTGACTGTATTGTGATAATAAAGCAGCATGTAATATTGCTCATAATCCGGTTCAACATGATTGAACAAAACATGTGGAGGTAGATAGATTCTTCATTAAGGAGAAGTTGGATGAGGAGATCATGGAGTTGCCTAAGATTCGATCAGAGGATCAGTTGGCTGATATTCTCACCAAAGCCGTTTCAAGTCAAGTGTTCTCAAAGTTTTTGGGCAAGTTGGGCATGTGTGACATCTATGCACCAACTTGAGGGGGAGTGTTGCGATATGGAATGATTCTTTCCCATCATGTAGTTACTGATTCTTTCCTATTCTTTTTGTGATTCTTTCCTATCTTGTAGATGGTTGTTTCCTATCCTTTTAGGATCTACACCTTGATTATAGGATCTGCAGCTTGACTGTAGGATCGGTAGCTCGATTGTAGGATCTGAAAATTGATCCATTGATGTATATGTACCTATACAATTCAATGTAATAAACAGAATTATATTTCTCTTGAACTCTGTTTTGAACTTAGTATCAGAGCATCATCAGCAAGTGATTGGTTTGGTGTATCAGCTGCCTATGGTCTGAGAATCTTGGATAGAGGTGGAGCCACAACGTTAGTTTCTGGGTGTTCATCACTACTTGGATCCAAAGTCAAACAACCCACATCCAATTTTCCCACTTCTTGATTCAGTGCATCAAAGAGTTCCCCTACTTTCAGGATGTGAACAACCACATCTTGAGGATAGGAAAGAATCACAAAAGAATAGGAAAGAATCAGTAACTACATGATGGGAAAGAATCATTCCATATCGCAACAACATCTTACAACTAACATATCTAGTCGGATAATGTTTATGAATTTACATATGAGGTCGATTTGAACCATTTTTTACAATGGAGATGTGCATGGCCAAGTTGGACCACAAGTTTACTTCTCTATTTACAAGGATTAATATTATTCTGCAACAGAAACGACGCTTGATACCGGTATGATTTTGAATTTGATCAATGTAGGTATTCCATGAACTGTATTGAAGGACCAACCTTTTCTACCATTCATGTAACTCATAAGGATGGTTTCAGTTATGCAAGATTTGAATCTATGGGTTATGATCCCAATGATTGTGATTTGGAAGCACTAGTGGAGAGGGTATTAAGATGTTTCATCCCTTTGATATTCTCAATTACAGTTTGTTAGCCAAAACCGAGCCAACTAAACTTGATTTTACCACTCAATTAATATTAAAAATTTAATTTTCACTTTTCACATCGACCTCTTTTTCCTTTTCTTCACTAGTCGGGTGAAACTTGTGTAAGTCTTGACTAGACAAGTTTATAAATTTTAGTTGGACTTTCGACTCGACTAAATTTACTTTGACAAGTTCTTACTTGTTGGTTCTACTGACTCGTTTTTAGCTCGACCATTTGTCACCTCCAAGTTGGCTAAACTCTTCAACCTCTTCAGTCCTCTTACCTCTTCGACCTCTCAAGTCAGCATACTCAACCGACCTTGTCGGTTCACTTTGGTCGAAATCTATACAGTATTTTTCTTAGTCTAAGAGACTTAAGAAATTACAAATGCTTTTCACCTATGAGTAAGATGAAGTAAAATGGACACATCAGCAAATCCAAATAACTTATAAAAACATATTCCCAAATATGTAGGAAGACTTAAGTCGACCAATGTGCCATAAAACCTGGAACTTTCAGAGAGTGAGAAATTTATGGGTTCTTGATCTTTCACTTAACTAGTAAATGCAAAAGACATTTACACAGGTAAATCTAGAAATAATGTGCAGCGAAATACACATGCATTCAACCATAAACTATTTCATATATATAACTATGTGGAAATAACAAAGATATTACAAACTTGTTTGTCCAAAATTGTCGATTCATTGAGTGATCCTTTTACAGAGCTTTGGCTCTTTGACTGAATCACTTACACAAAATCTTGAACTTCAACTTCTCTTTTCTCACCCTGGAGTGCTCTCATGAGTTCTATTGTCCAACTGTCTAACTTGATTTACAATTTTCTTCTTCTATTTATAGGAAACTTGAAAATTGCTTCTACATGAATCGACTGACTCTCCATTAAAGACTGTAATAACTATCTACCTATCAACTTAGCTTTAGAAATAAATTCGACTAGTTTACTGTGGAGAACCTCCGACAATGAACAATAAAAATGCAGGATAAAACAATTTAAATATTGGAGCACAAAAGAGATTTTATTGATCGTGGGCCACTTCGAGGGGGAAACCTCCTTTGAGCAAGCTCAATACAAAATAACTCTTCAATGATTTCATTGGCCTCAACACTTAGTTATATACTAAGTCTAATCTAAACAACTATTACTCCCCATGAATGTGGGATAATACAACATACTAACTAGACGACTTAACATCAACTATTAATCCCCATGAATGTGGGATAATACAACATACTAACGAGATGACTTACAAAGTATATGCGTCCAATAAAATATACTAAAAAAATAAAGAGGAGGGTTAAGAAGGGTTCCTAACATCCCCTCCCTCTTAGAAAAGCTTTGTCCTCAAAGCTTAAGATGTGGAAACTATTGCCGAATCTGAAGGAGTGGTTCCCATGTAGCAGCCTCTGGTTGACTGTTGTACCACTGAATTGAAGACTTTTGTGATGGACTGAGAGAGAAGCTGACAAGTGCGCTTATTGAGGATGGCCTCCAACTTTGCAATTATGGATCCTTCATTATCCCATTCCGGTAAAACAATTTTTGCGCTAATGTTGGTGCCAATCACTTGTTGAATGTGAGAAGGAGGAAGTGCCAATTTATAAGCAACATACCCAATCTTTTGAGGAACTCTATATGGGCCAGAGATCTTTGGAGTGAGAGTTTGATTCCCTTTTTCTTTCAAAGAGGATTGCTTGTAATATGACAGATGAAGAAAAACCATATCACCAACTTGAAAAGTGCATGCAAAATGGTGTTGATCAGCCTGTTGTTTCATGCAGGCTCTTGCTATGTGAAGATTGTCCTATAAGAGGTGAAGAATCTGATGCTAGTTTCGAAGAACCGTGTCAACTACCTGAACTGGTGAACTATTAGGGGTGTACGGAAGGATTACTGGAGGTGCGTGACCATAAACTACTTCATATGGGTCATTTTAGATGCAATATGGTAAGAATTATTGTACCACCATTCAGCGAGAGGGAGCCACTTTTCCCACTAATGTTGTTCTTCAGACGTGAAACAACGAAGATAAGTTTCCCAATATTTGTTGACGACTATAGTCAGACCATCTATTGGTGGGTGATAAATTGAACTCATATGCAGTTTGGTGTCAGTGAGGTGAAAATGACTTGTGAAAGTTGTGTTGCGATCTCAAACAATGGAAGAAGGGATTCCATGAAGAAGGAATATCTGGTCCATGAAAATTTGTGCAATTGAAGAGGTGGTATATGGATGGCTTAGAGCAAAAAAATGACTATATTTGGAGAGTCGATCAACCACAACCAAGATTACGGTCTTCCCTCCATATTTAGGGATCCCTTGAATGAAATCCATTGAAATATATGTCCAAATCCTTGTAGGGGTGGGAAAAGGTTCAAGCAATCCGAAAGGGAGTTTAGTTTCACCCTTGTGGTGCTGACAAGGAGCACATTCGGCAACCATATGTTGAATTTCTCGTTGCACCCCCTTCCAAACGAAGTGACATCCCACCAGCTCATATGTTTTGATGAACCCAAAGTGTCCTGCTAATGGAGAAGCATGGAGTTCATAAAAGACCACATGTTTAAGGTTTGTGCGTTGGGGAAGCACCAAACGACTTGTCTATCTCAAAGAAAATTCATCCCAAGAGGAATACGGTACCACCAAAGGTTTACTGGCCAACTGATGGATGATTTCAGATAATGAGGAGTCATTGATAGAGCCTTGTTGAACATAATGTAACCAAGTTGGAATAGGTAGAGAAATAACTAAAAGAGAAACATGGGCATCAAATGTGTGGAAAAGAGCATCCACCACAAGATTGTCCTGAGCCTTCTTATAGTCATAATCCCATGAGTTTGCTAACCTATTTATGTTGTGTTGGGGATGAGACCCATTGTTCCAGGAAATATTTCAAACTCTGGTGATTAGTCTTGATGCCGAAAGGATTCTCTAAGAGGGATGGCCACCCCTTTTGTACTGTGTGCAAAATAGTCATGATTTCCTTCTCATATGTAGAGGTGGATAAATTCTTTCCAAAAAGGGATTTGTTGGTGAATGCAATGGGATGCTCATCTTGAAAGAGGAGAACCCAAATTCCATTGTGATAAGCATCTCTCTCAATAGTGAAGAGCATGGAAAAATCAGGTATCTGAAGGGTGCATCAGAATGAAAGATCCAAGGGAGTAGTTGAGACTGCTGAAGGTTGCATCTGAATGAAGTGAAGCTGAGCAATGACACCATGTCAATTCATCTTAAAGACCTTTTCCATGCGATGGGAACTGATGATGCTGAGAGAACCTAGTTGTAATCCTTTGAATGTGTGTTTGTTCCCATTGACTGAAAATTGCATCCACAGTTCCGCAAAATCCCATAAGATGGGTTCAAGTGTGAGTAACCATTGAGTTCCCAAAATCACATGACATCCTCCTAGAGGCATGACAGACATGTTAGAGCACAAGTTATAATATCTAATAGAGATACACACATTGTGACACTTTCTTTTGCAAGGTAAGGTGCTCCCATTGGCAACCATGACTTTAAAGATGGAGCAAGGATGGACAAAAATAGTAGCTTGTTTGGCAATCTGAGGGTCAATGAAGTTATGGGTGCTACCAAAATCAATGAGTATTGTAAGAAGAATCTTCTTGAAGAAACCCTTGACCTGCATGGTTTGTGGGGCAGTGACTCTGGCTAATGCATGGAGAGATATCTCTGGGTGTTCATCTTGAGAATGAGGGTCAACATGTAGCTACTGAATGTTGACCTAATTTTCTACTAGATCTTGAGCAGTTTCACAAATTTCATGTGTAGGCAGAGAAACCATATCCAAGGGATAGAGCTTTTGTTCAATGCATGGATGTCCCCGGGTGAATTTCCCATCACAATTATAACAAAGTCCTTTTTCCCTACATGCCCGCATCTTGGCTTTTGATAAATGTTTTATAGGAGTGGGTCTAGGGGTTGGAGGGGTTGGAATTATTTGGGAAACCATATTTCTTAATGGAACAAAAGTGGATTTGGGGCGTTGCTCAGCCCTGATCTTGTCCTCTGTCAACTTAGCCAACCCTAGGATTTCCATCATTGTGTTGGGACAAAACATGTTAACCTCAGATCAAATTGTATCCTTAAGACCACTAATAAAACAACTCATGTAGAATGCATCCGAAAATACTTCTATGTGCTTGAATAATTTCTCAAATTCTGTTTGATACTCTCTCACAGTGCCAGTCTGGCGAACTTTGGTGAGTGCTCCTGTGAATTCATCAAAACCACTAGGGCCAAATCGGTGCAAAAGGAGTTGTCAAAAATCTATTCATTGGGGCTCTTCATGATCCTTGATGTACCAACAGAACCATTGAAGGGCTTCACATTCTGAATGAAATGATGCAAGTGGGACTTTGGTGACATTAAAAGTGTTGCGCATATTAAGGTATTGTTCTACTGTATGTATCCACCTAGTTAGATCATCACCACTAAAGTAAGGGAAATCAATCTTCAACCCATGAAAGTTGTTGGAAGAAGAGAACTCGATGTCTGCAGAAGACTCAAGCTATTGTCGGTTGCTCATGGCTGAATGCTGAAGATGGAGGTCGAGAAATCTTTGATCTAGATCTGTGAGTTTGGTCTTAATGGTGACAAGTTATTCTTTCATTTTTCTATTTGCTCCTATGCAGGTGACAATAGCAAGAATTTTTATTTTTATTTTGTAAGTAATGGGTAGAAAAACAAAAATGGAGAGGGTTTTAGAAAATGAGAGTTTTGGTTTAGGAAACATTTGGGGGGGTAATTGGGGTTTTACGGGGGTGACAGTGAAATTTCAAGGGAAACAGAGCTAAATCAAGGAAGATATGGCTGAAAAATAGGATGTTTTTATTTTTTTTAATTTTTTTTTGAAGACCTAATCTAAGGCAGTGCTAGAAGCTATGTTCTATCAATAGGAAATGGAGTAAATGATCTGCGACAATTCTGAAATTTTGCACATTATCAACTGTAAATAGAGATGGACCCCAGGTATATTCGGCTTTCTATTGGTTCAAAGGTAGTGACTCGACCACCAAGGCTATCTCAGGCTTGCGTATTGGGGCAGCACCCCTCAGTTCATGGCACAGGTAAAACTACTAACCACTTGGAAAAAAATGATAGCTCTATGGCTTTCCCCATGGATGGGAATCTACTCAATCTCGTGGGGGTCGTTGCCCTTTTCGCTTGACAGGTCCTCTCAATGGCCAGCTACTTCGGGGTTCCTGTGGTAGTCCTCACAATGAGTTTTAGGGTTATGCCCAAGTACTTACCATAGTTAAGCGTATAGGGTTTATTCCCTGATCCGAATGAATAGTATCGCTGCAAGAAGAAGAGCTACTACAATAATCATAGTGCCAGAAAAAAATGTGGCAGAAATTCCACCCGATGCCCCAAATAAAACCTGTAATTAGAGTTACGTGTTTGAGACGAAATTTTAAAATCAGCATAACCTAATCTATAATGCTAAGAATCACAATTATAGCCTGTTTCTGGAACTAGAATAGCCACTCGGCTTCTAACCACGAAATTGGAATAGAAATCTGGGCATCCGAACAAAAGATTTTCGCTCTGTAATTTCCACGGTCGTCATCAAAATTCTGAAAAATTGCTGATTTTAAATCCACGATATCACCACTTCCGAGACTCCAAACGAGATGTTTTTTTTTTAAACTACATATTTTTCAAGATAAATTCAGATATGCAACCTGTTTCTTCTGATTCTATGCAGAAAGTTTCAAAAATTGATCTGAAAGTTGCCACCCAATTTTGCCCTCTTTTTTTTCTCTTAGAAAAGAAAAAAAAATTCCCACTTGTTCCAAAGAAAGTGCTCTGATACCAGATGTGGAGAACCTCCTGCAATGAACAATCAAAATGCATGATAAAATAGAAATATTGGAGCACAAAAGAGATTTTATTGATCGCGGGCCACTTTGAGGGGGCAACCTCTTTTGAGCAAGCTCAATACAAAATAACTCTTCGATGATTTCATTGGCCTCAACACTTAGTTATATACTAAGTCTAATCTAAACAACTATTTCTCCCCATGAATGTGGGATAATAAAACATACTAACTAGACGACTTAACATCAACTATTAATCCCCATCAATGTGGGATAATACAAGATACTAATGGGATGACTTACAAAGCATATGCGTCCAATAAAATATACTAACAAAATAAAGAAGAGAGTTAACACGGGTTCTTAACATTTACATTGTTGAATCATGGAATCTTCCCTCTTGTCAGACTGACCGACAAGATCTTGACTGATACAAACTCTCACAGAGTCGGCTGAGATTCAGGTATGGATCTGCGAGTGATTAATATTTTCAACACTCCCCCTTAATTATGAGCAGATGGTTTTTTTTTAAAACAAAATTAACAAAATGTTTTAAAGATTAGACATGCTCTGTTTATGACAGAGTTCACTATGCAGAACTTGTCATTCCAAGATAACTACGCAGATATTGGAATGTATCATTTGACAATGGTTTTGTAAAGATGTCTACAATTTGATCTTCAAACTTACAAAATTACAAACAAATTTCCTTGTTCTTCACCAACTCTCTTATGAAATGAAACCTTGTGTTGATGTGCTTGGTTCTCTTATGAAACACATTATTCTTTGATAATGCTATGGCTGAATTGTTGTCACAAAATATGGTTGTTTGTTCTTGATGGTTTTATGACAAGTCTTTTAACACTCTCCTCATCCAGACAGCTTGACATGCAGCACTTGTCGCTGCAACATACTCTGCTTCAACTAAAGACAACGTTACTATGGGATGTTTCTTTGAAGCCCATGAAACAAAACTTGTACCAAAATGAAATGTGTACCCAAATGTGATTTTCCTGTCATCTATGTTGCCTCCATTGTCATTGTCAGTGTAACCAATGAGTTTAAAATTTTCTAAGGTTGAATACATAATACGAAGGTCTTTTGTGCCACTTACATACCTCAGAATTATTTTACCTGCTTGCCAATGTGAGTCTTTTGGTGACTCCATGAACCTTGAGATCAGACTTACTCCATACATGATGTCTGGTCTTGTTGGTGTCAAATACATAAGGCTTCCAACAAGCCTTTTGAACAGCGTAGGATCGACAGTGGATCCTTCATCATCCTTGCTCAATTTTAAACCTATTATTACTGGTGTTGGGGATATCTTGCAATTAGACATGTTAAACCTTTTTAAAACTTCACTTGCATACTTATATTGTGATATAAGAATACCACTTTCAGACTGTTGAAATTCAATGCCTAGAAAAAAATTCATAAGCCCCACATCATTCATTTCAAATTCACTTTCCATGACTGCTTTAAAATCTGTTATGCCAAAATCACCAGTAAATATTAAATCATCTACATAAAAGCAGACAATTAACATCTTACCTTGCTCATCCACTTTGGTATACAATGCTAGTTCACTTTCACTTCTGTGAAATCCATTTTCAGTGAGATAGGAATCAATTCGATTGTACCAAGCTCTAGGAGCTTGCTTCAAACCATAGAGTGCTTTTTGCAGCCTATACACTCTATGCTCTTGACCTGGAAATTCATACCCTTATGGTTGTTCCACATATACTTCCTCTTCTAGATAACCATTTAAGAATGCTGACTTGACATCCATTTGATGAACATGCCATTTGTTTTGTGCAGCAATGGCCAAAACTGTTATGACTATATCCATGCATGCAGCAGGTGCAAACGTTTCATTGAAGTCTATGATGGGTTGCAGTGTGAAACCTCTTACTACCATTCTTGCTTTGTTCTTTTGCACATTCCCATCAGCATCTTGCTTTGTCTTATAAATCTATTTGACACTAATTACATCTTTGTCTTTTGGTACATCAACTAGTTGCCATGTCTAGTTCTTCTCAATGCATTCTATTTCTTCATCCATGGCTTGTGCCCATACTTCTTCTTCAACAAATTCTTCAAATATTAGTGGATCATATATAGGGGAAATTAATGTAAAGAGATAGAATGAATTTGGTGTACCAGCTTCATATATCTCTCGCAGAATTCTTGTCTTCACCGGTTTTGTCGATCTCGACCTTGATGAAATGCTTGATGGAGTCTATTGTCCTCTTGGTGTACTTGTCGGTGTAGCTTGAGCTTCTACTTGCGTCGATGATCCTTGTGCTGAACCATGTTGTGGTATCAAGGGATTCGACGGTGCTGCAACCAGTTGACTTACATGTGGTGTTTGGACCACTTCCTCTTCCATATCATCATTGTCGACATTCAACACAATCTTGACATTTATGTCAACGGTTCCATCCCATGATTCATTTTTGAAAAATTGAACATCTCGACTAATTATCACTTTCCTTGTGACAGGATCATACAAATTGTATGCTTTTGTGTCTTCTGAATAGCTGACAAAAATATATATTTTGTCCCTTCTTGTCTAGCTTCCTTCTCAGCTCATCCGGAACATAAGCATATGCAACACAAGAAAAAAAATTTAAATGGGAAACACTATGATTCATACCTGTCCATGCTTCTTGGGGAACTTTTTTCTTCACAGTCTTTGTCGGACACCGGTTCATAATGTAAATGGCAGTTGTGACTGCTTCACCCCAATACTCATTTTTCAAATGCTTGGCTACCAACATGTTGCATGCCATCTTCATGATGGTTCTATTCTTTCTTTCGGCAGTACCGTTTTGCTGAGGTGTATACCATGCAGTGAATTGTTTTTGTATGCCATGGGTCTTGCGAAAATTCATAAATTCATTTGAAACATATTCACCTCCTCTGTCAGTCTTATGATCTTGATGCGATGTCCACTCGGGTTCTCCACAAGTGCCTTGAACTGCTAAAAATAACTAAATGCATCAGATTTATGTTTCAAAAAATATACCCATGTTTTTCTTGAGTAGTCATCAATAAAAGTTAGAAAATACTTGCAGCCACCAATCGATGATGTCTGCATTGGACTACAAATATCAGAGTGCACAATTTAAAGTGGTGTGCGTGCTCTATATGGATTTTCGACTAGAAAAGTATCTCTTTGATGCTTGCCAAAAATACAGCCTTCACAAACCCTCTCTGGTCTGTCGATCAATGGAAATCCTTTCACCATATTTTTTGTGTGTAGTAGCTTCAGCCCACCAAAATTCAGATGTCCAAATCTAAAATTCCACAACTAGGATTCATCCTGAACTTCTATCTGAAATGCAGCTCGCAAATTAGCGCTACCATTTTCTCTCTTGTCAAGGAGCTTGACTGTTTCTTCACTTTCTTCCCTGAATGTAGCTCTTGTATTTGTCTTCCCTTTCATGTTGGGAACTATCCTCAATGGAAATAAGTGGTTGCTTGTCATTGGAACTTTTGCTATCAGCTGGTCGCTTGGATGCTTGTCTTTAATCACATAGTGATCATCTTCCATGTAGACTCTATAGCCTTTTTGTATCAGTTGTCCAATTCTTAACAAATTATGTTTCAGACCTTTGACATGATAGACATCAGGGATATACTTACTCCCCCCCCCGTTTGGTTAGAATATCAATAGTGCCTTTTCCTAAGACAATAACTTGGACATTGTTTCCAATTGTAACATTAGTTTTAACTGAATTATCTAGACTGGAAAACAAATTTAAATTACCAGTCATGTGGTTGCTGCAGCCTGAATCTAAGTACCATATGTCATGTGGACTTTCTTGAACAACATTGCATTCAA
>LPNX010681717.1:389032-409859 GCA_001517045.1 Pseudotsuga menziesii | reverse complement strand
TGAGTTACTTAGGAGTTTGAAATTTAACCATAAACAACCATAGATGACAAGATACAAAATGAGTGCACGAAAGCACAATGCTGAGACACAATATATATACATAGAAATAAAATAGCTAGTGCCTTAAAATGGATTGAAAATATAATCAATGTACTTGCATGTGCTTGGAGTAAATGTTTTGTGATTGCCTCTTGGTGCGTTTTAAGTTAATGTGAAATACGAGTTGATTAAAATTAGGCGAAGGGGTGGACTCCAGATATAATCGAGAGTACTTGGAGTATGTCCAAAAATAAACCATCACGGCTACCCACAAGGAATATGTGGGCTGAATGGAGTCTCTAAGGATATTCTTCATAATGCACCCACATGTGTAATAGAGATCAGCGCCCCAAGGTCACTTTTCAGGAGTTCTCGCTTCCTTTGGGTATTTTTCCACCGTAATGGTTTGATTGAGGTGTTGGATTTTCACCTGATGGTTTGTCAATTTGGGAGAGTGAATGCTAATTATTCTATTCACTCAAGTGCTTTTGATGTATCTTGACTGATCGGATGAACCGCATCCAAGTGCAGAGCATACACACCGGAGTCTTGTCAATTTTAGTAAATTTTAAGATAGGTGTTCTTGTTAAAAAGAGAACCCTCCAGGAACCTCTTTTGATCCAAGTGGATCTCAATTGGGGAATCAATGAGGGGTTAATTTTATTATAGCTAATGAAACAATTGATGAAAAAGAAAACAAAGATACACAATGCTGGTTTTCTAATTAGTCCTACCATGCATCTCTTTCCCCTTTCGGGTCAATCGGGAAGTCGTGGGGTAAGTATTAAAATTAATTTGAAACCTCATATATGGAATATGGAAATGATTATAAATCAAATTATACTACCCTACATATTAGAACTACGCCAGATTAAAAAAAAGATAAACGAAAAGCAAAAAATTGACACGACGCAAATACCCCCAGGGGGGATGGTGAATAGGCTCGAAAGAGCCTATTTGAAAAGATATTTTGTTTTTATTAGCTATGATTTAAAATATCAAAAAATTGAAATTGATTCACTTTGGTCCTTTTTATCTGGGATCCAAAGGCTTACAACAAGCTTGTAACAAGCTAAAATCAAAACACGGTGGTGGGGGAAGCTTTCAAGAAGCTCTGGTTCGTCCAAGAGTTGGAAAATGGGCAGAGTCTCCTTCTATTTTTTGTTAGACCTGCTAAAAAATAGTGAGCAATTAGAATCAAATGTTCCCAAACACACTTTAAAAGTGTTTTGGGTCACCACGCTAGTTACCGAAAAAAAAATTGTTAAAAGGGGCTAATCTAGTTTTGCAAAAAGGAACCAATGAAAGCAAGATTTCCTTGGGATCTTGGATTTCTGTTTGGGAAGCCAATGAGATATGAAATTTTCTTGCAGAATTTAAATCTTTGATGAACGAAAAAAAGAAACTACCTTATGATCAAGCTTTAGATCTATGCTTTAGCTACTTGCAAAAAAGGAAATTCCTACACCTAGATCTATCTTTATGAAATGATATTCTTTATGAAATTACATATCTAAGAAACAAGAATACTATGAACTAGATATAACAATATATATTCAATTCTTAGAACTAGATTTGTTCATAAGAGGAAGAGACAGGTAGCCAAAAGATTGATTTTAATAGAAAGGAGGAAGAGAAGGGGAAAGGCTCGTTGTTGGATGGATCTGCAATTGAAACCTGTTAGTGGAATACAGAGGGGCAATGCCTTCACAAAATTTTTGGATGTATAGTGGAGTCAAACTAGATACACAGCTCGTCCAATCCTTTCTACCTAAAAGCTAAACACACAATCCTACACGAAACCTCATGAGATCTGGATATATATATGAAAAGGAGACAAGAATTACATGCAAATAAACTTATTAAACATGTATAATCTAGATATTCAAACATATATGCTATGAGATATAGAAAAAACAAGTAACCTTACTTTCCCAACTATACTCCTATTGATTCAACTAAATCATTCAAGCTTTGGAGGGTTCAAATGCAGAAATTGAGAGAAAAGTCGGCAACATCAATAGCCATAAGACAATGCTTAATCCACACACATGAGAGCATTACACCATTTGGCCTCCAAAGCTTCTTTATTCCAACAATCAAAAGATTACAACAGTATTACAATAACAAGCCATTCAATCCAACTCTAACTAGCTTGGAAGAGGTAGCTTGTGCTTTTATTTATACAAAAACCAGGAGATCCAGCCTAGGGGGTGCACAAATCCCAAGGAGACAGATCACTACAGCTAAGGGAGAGTCCATCAATGCTAATATGAAGCTGAACTGAGCCTACCTATCAATCGGGGGGATGATTGAGCTGACACATCAACCCATAAACTGACACATTAGTCCACAGAGCTTCTAGGAGAGCCCACATGTGTGGAGGAGAGAGAGAGGGCACAATTCCCCATAAAGGTTGCTGAAGATCAACTCTGGATCTGATTTGATCACCTCCTTCAGTGAAGGATTTGTCAGATCTAGTCAATCTGGTTCAGATCTGACTGATTTCAATAAAATCGGCTGAGAATCCCCTGATCTAGGATTCTGGATTTGCTCCATTAATCATCAATTTATTAATTAAAATAATCAATAATTGATTTTTTGGGGATTTCTGACATGAGTGATGGAAAATCACTCAAAACTAGGAAATAGTGGGTCCATGGGTTTACATGGTGCTATTAGCTTGAAAATGAGCACCTACATGACTGAAACTGATTATTTGGACCAATTTTATTACAAAATCAATTTTTCCAATTAAACTACTAAAAAATAGCCTAAGTTTTGGAAAAAATAAATTTTAATAAAAAAACACTGAAAAAATCAAAAAATAAAAAAATTGAAAAAACCTAGGGGGAATTAGACATGTTCATATGAATCGACCATGATTCCTAGCATGTTTATACATTGAAACATAGACTCTAATAACCTCAATAGGCCTAAATGCCAAGCCTACCACCCCAACTTTGGAGGTATGGAGTGAAAAACTTAGAAATTATTAGTCATTTATTCAACAACCAATAATAACCAAGGGAAAAACACCCTGGGCTGATCGGATTGACAAATAAATTCTAAGAGACCGAGTCTTTTACAAACACTATCATGCTAGAACATTTATTACAATTCCCCCATGGGGTACGAACATGTGATATAGTACAACAAATCTTCCCAGAAGTAAGACTGAAGGTCTTCTGAAGTCCGAACAAGTTATCCTTGTTCGGTTCACCAGGCTCACTTGATAAAATACCATTAAGTACAACTTAGGTGGTAACAAGTCCTTTATCATTGGAAGTAGGGAGAAAATTAGAGAATTCATACATTCTCTCATGATGATTAGCATACCCAATTGCAACAACTTGGTCTATTGATATTTCAGAAATCTCTACAAAGTCAGGAGTAAAGATTACTCTCTTTGGATTTCTTGTATGGTTCATCTAGTAGACTGAAAGAAAATTTACTGCAAGGTCTGGTACATATAGTACATCACTGAAGAACCCATGGTCTAAATCAATTCTCCCAATCCCTTCGGTCTAGAGTTCAGAATCATCTCCCATTCGAACTGCTGGGCCAGCATTCGAACTCATGGAGGAGAAGAATTCTCTCCTGGATACCATATGCATGGAAGCACCTGAATCAATAATAAAGGATGAGGAATTAGAAGTACCTTCCACCAATGCATGACATTTATCCTTACCTTCACTTGAACTAGATTTTCCATTTTTCTTCCTTGCACTATCAGGAACTGGAATATTGTTCTTCTCCAGCAGCTGCACCATGGTGTCTATGGTTTTCTTCATGCATGACCTTTCTGGATTCCATCCCTTGTTGAAATAAGTGCATTTTACCTTCTCTTTTCCTTTCTTCTCCTTTTCTTTGGGTGGATTCGTAACTCCCTCACCAGATTTGGGTTTTTTCTGATTTCTTCTTGTCTGACAACTTCAAATTCTTAGACTTGGGCTTTCCCTTTGTTGAATTTGAAACTCGCACTGCTAGTGCTTGATCTTTGGTCTTGATGGAACCCATTTGGACCAATTTGTCCTACTCTTGAGTGAGTGACTCCATGAAATTTTTAAGACTTGGCATTTTCCAGTTTTGAAGGGTGAGTTTGCCTGAGTGAAATGTGCTCACAAATATTTAGAACTCTAGCCCCAACTTCAAAAGTATAGACAAGATCAGTTGATCTTCCTTCTTCTTAATCCCACATTGTTTTAACTGCAATACAAGTGATTTGAACTTGGTGAAGAAGTCCTGAATTGTATTATAGTGCGATGGGCTCAAGCTTATCATGTCATTCTCAAGCTGGTGACCATGTAGCTCATCATCTTTTCCAAATAGAGACTCAAGCTTCCCCCAAACCTCCTTTGGTGATGTCAAACTGTCAAGGTGGAACAAAAACTCTCTTGATATACTCACACACAACAAACCATATACTTCATCCAATTTGTTAAAATACTTGGATTTTTCTACAGTAGAATTTGGTTCCACTTCAGTGCCCATGGTAAGTCTGAAAAGCCCCTTGGATCTCAATTAAATCACCATCTCTGCCTTCCATTCAAAGAATTTGAAAGGTGTTAGCATGATGTGGGTATCCTCCATTACTTCCTGCACTGATGGTGGTGAAATTGCTAACTAGTTTACACACAAAAATTCAATTTTATCTGAAATGCACTAACAAAGAAGCTCAAATCCACTAAGAATTTGTTCTGAACTTAAAAATATCCAACCAGCTCTGATACCATGCCTCCCAACCATTTATTACATAGTAACCAGCTCAGAAAATTATTAATCACTTGTATTGCAGTTAAAACAATGTGGGATTGAGAAGAAGGAAGATCAACTGATCTTGTCTATACTTTTGAAGTTGGGGCCAAAGTTCTCAGTCTTTGTGAGCACATTTCACTCAGGAAAACTCACCCTTCAAAACTGGGAAATTCCAAGTCTATCAAATTTCATGGAGTCACTCACTCAAGAGCAGGACAAATTGGTTCAAATGGGATCCATCAAGTCCAAAGATCAAGCACTAGAAGTGGAGGTTTCAAATTCAACAAAGGGAAATCCCAAGTCCAAGAATTCGAAGTTTCCAAACAAGAAGAAATATAAAAAAAAAAAACAAATCCAGTGAGGGAGCTACAAATCCACCCAAATAAAAGGAGAAGAAAGGAAAATAGAAGGCCAAATGCGCTTATTTACACAAGGGATGGCATCCAAAAATCTCATGCATGAAGAAAGCCATAGACACCATGGAACAGCTGGTGGAGAAGAACAACATTCCAGTTCCTGACAGCGCAAGGAAGAAAGATGGAAACTCTAGTTCAAGTGAAGGAAAGGAGAACTGTCATGCATTGGTGGCAGGTACTTCTAATTCCTTATCCTTTATTATTTATTTAGGTGCTTCTAGGCATACGGTATCGAGGAGAAAATTATTCTCCTCCATGAGTTTGAATGCTGGCCTAGCAGTTCGAATGGGAGATTATTTTGAACTCCAGACCAGAGGGATAGGGAGGATTGATTTATACCATGGGATATTTAGTGATGTAATTTATATACCATACCTTGTAGGAAAAAAAATTCAGTCTACCAGATGACCCATACGGGAGAGCCAAAGAGAGTAATATTTACTCGTGACTCTGTATAGATTTCTGAAGTCTCAACAGACCAAGTTGTTGCAGTTGGGTATGCTGATATTCTTGAGAGAATGTACAAATGATCTAATTTCCTCCCTAATTCCAATGATCAAGCACGTCACTGACATGCCAATGAGGTTTCCAAACTATGGTATGAGATTTTTGGCCACATGAATTACAACATATACAAGAGACATAACATTGGAAACTAGACAATTTTCTGAATTTCCAACTAATGAACTTGAGGCTTGATGGGTCTTTTGGTCGTGAGATATTTGAGAAAATGAGTCAATGAATGTCATATAATGTATACCATCCTATATTTAATCTTAAAAATCAGAAATGGAAAGATCTGAATCAATTTGGGAAGAGATTTCAAAAGGCACATCAAAAGCTAGTAAAAAAGGACTAGTTTTGGGAGGAAGCTATGATGAATTGAATAGGAATTTTTTCAAGGAAGGGATGGATGTTTTAGGTTCTAATATATCAGAATGTGAATAAAAAATAGAGGTATCAAAAACAGAGAAATCAGAAATGGGTTTTACCCATGCACCTAATGCATGCTCAGCGTTACCATTTCCTTGCTTGCGCTCCCATCATTTTGCAAATTCTGGAAGAGCAATGTGGTTCTCCTCAAGGATCTTGGTCATGATGTTCATTTTATTTCTGAAGCAAGCTCTCTCAAGATGTGAACCTCTACAATAATCACATGTGGGTCTTTTTCTCTTGTTTCTCCTCCTGGATTTCGAGCTCACATCAGTAAAACTAGAGCCTTCTGAACTTGATTCCTTCTTCTCTTTCTCCCTTTGCTTCAAATATTTCTTCTTTCTCTGAGATTGAATTGATATACCAGAAACAAGATCTTTATCCTTGGATTTGATGATAGTACCAATTTGTATGAGTTTGTCCTGATCATAAGTCAAAGAGTCCATGAAATATTCCAACGCAGGCATCTTCCAATTTCTGGTTATCAGTAATCCATCATTAGTACAATTTGTAATCCATAATTTCTCACTAATCCAACTTATGTTCTCACACATAATGATGGAGGTTAATACCTTAGTTACAACAGCTACACATAATGCATATTTTGTTGAATCTTTTGATTTTATTTGGGAAATAGTTTACAAAGATATATTTTCCATGGTTGATTATGCTGTTAGAACAGAGTATTCTTGCAGCAAAAGAAATTCTTATGATACCCTCCATTGTCAAGTGATGACCATGAAAGGTCCTCTCCACATGATCTTTGTTTATAGCACTTTGATGCATTGATGCATGATATTGGCATCCACAACATCTTCACCAATTCCATCACCAAGAATTTTTTCTTTTAGCTCATTCAAGTGAATAAGAGGACCTGTTGAAGACATTTTGATCTCTATCGTATCCATTTTTGAGGGGAGGTTTTTCCCATGAGGTTTTCCTCCTTACCTTAGTTACATGGATCAATAAAAATTATGTTGTACAAGGTGACTTGTGCCTTAGTTTCCAAGGCCTTAATAAATATTTTTGATTAAAATGTACTAAGTATAGATTAAGGGGGGGGTGTTGGAGCAGTAATACATCCTTACTACATATTTTTTACCTTAGACTAACTTTATTTTCCTTCATGCAATGATATCCTATGGTTTAAGACTTAGGAGAGCTAATTCAACATTATAACTGGTTATTTTGGCATGTCCACACCTACAACAGAACCCTAGTTGGTCATCCCAGCACATGTGAACCTCATTTAATGTCTTGGGGAACCACCTCCTTGATTTTTTGGGTACTGGTTTGAATAAGTGCGCTAGGGGGTGCATTTGGCCCATTTTATCTCTCCCAGGAGCATTTATTGCCACCTAGAGCACCCCACTCACCTCTATATTCTCACTGACACTTTCATAGGATCCATTAATGACCCATCACACTTCACATGAGTTTTTGTGAATGTTTAGGCTTAGCTGGAGCTCCTTTGGTCCACCCAGGGGGCTTGGGGGTCAATTCTCACCATGACACTTGTACTTTCCCAATTGGCTGCCAGAGCCACTTGAATTTCCTCCAATGTATTATAAATGTGTAACATAACATCTAAATCATATATGATAATAATATGATCAGAAATTAGCACCATTCACATGTGATATTCCATGTATTTTCTGACTCTTTGATTGTTTCTCTTGCACATTTTGTCAAACACTTTATGTGTGAAGTCTATTCTAGCTCCTAGATATGATTAAGTAGTAAATTCTTACATGGTATTAGAGTAATCAATTTTCTCTATTGGATTAAACTCCATCATTTTCTTAGTCGTAACTAAGGTACTAATGATGGAGGTTTGGGAGAAGGTTGATTCCCTGTTTGTAAAAATTGATGAGCTACATGCTCACCATCTTGAGAATGAGCTGATAAGCTTGAGCCGAGCTCACTTTAATACAATCCAGGAATTATTCACCAAGTTAAAATCACTTGTATTGCAGTTAAAACAATGTGGGATTGAGAAGAAGGAAGATCAACTGATCTTGTCTATACTTTTTAAGTTGGGGCCAAAGTTCTCAGCACATTCCACATAGGAAAACTCACCCTTCCAAACTAGAAAATTCCAAGACTGGAAAATTTCATGGAGTTTCTCACTCAAGAGCAGGAAAAATTGGTCCAAATCGGTTCCATCAAGACCAAAGATCAAGCACTAGCAGTGGGGGTTTCAAATTCAGCAAAAGGCAATCCCAAGTCCAAGTATTCAAAGTTGTCAAACAAGAAGAAATCAGAAAAACCCAAATCCAGTGAGAGAGATACGAAACCACCCAAATAAAAGGAGAAGAAAGGAAAATATAAGACCAAATACACTTATTTCCACAAGGTATGGCATCCAGAAAGCTCATGCATGAACAAAAACATCGACACCATGGCACAACTATTGGAGAAGAACAACATTCCAGTTCCTGACAGCGCAAGGAAGAAATATGGAAACTCTAATTCAAGTGAACACAAGGATAAATGGCATGAATTGGTGGAAGGTACTTCTAATTCCTCATCCTTTATTATTGATTCAGGTGCTTCCAAGCATATGGTATCCAGGAGAGAATTCTTCTCCTCCATGAGTTCGAATGGGAGATGATTCTGAACTCCAAACCAGAGGGATTGGGAGAATTGATTTATACCATTGGTTCTTCAGTGATGTATTGTATGTACCGGACCTTGCAGAAAATTTGTTGTCAGTCTACTAGATAACCCATACAAAAGAGCCAAAGAGAGCCAAGGAGAGCCAACAATATTGCAGACCCATGGTATTGGGTTAACCCTAGAATTTTCCCATTGTATTTCCCCTATAAAATAAAGCATTGTAACACAACTGTGGATGGTATTGTATTGTATTGGAAGAGAGACTATGAGAGTGTGAAGAGGAAGTGCATCGGTTTTACTGCAGGGTGTATCCCTTCATCTTTTTGGACTATAATAAAAGGACAGGCAATTTCTTTGTGGACGTAGCCCATCCTTTGGGTGAACCATGTTATATATGTGTCTCTCTGTAATGTTTTAATGTGTTTTGAATCTTGTTTATTGATTTAACTATATATCTATCATTTCTCAGTGGTCCTATTTTCTAATAGGAAGGTCTTCCACAAATTCAGCCATGTACTGGAGCATGTATTGGATGTGTGATTGGGAAGCATCCTGAGCAGAGCTATGAGAAAAGGAAGGCAAGGATAGAAACACAATAGCCTAGGTTGGTGGATTCTAATTTCATTGGTCCACTACCCACTCCCTCATATGGTGGATCTAGGTATGTGCTTACATTCATTGGTGACTACCCTCTATTTTGCTGGGTGTATTTTTTGAAATTGAAATGTGAGGTGTTTGATAAAATCAAGGTTTGGAAAGCACTAGTAGAGAATCAAAGTGGGAAGAAGATCAAAGTCCTTAGAACTGATAATGTAAAGGAGTATGTGAATAAGAATCTACAACAAATTTGTGATGAGTGTGGCATCCAAATGCAACACTCAACTCCCTACACACCACAACAAAATGGTGTGGCAGAGAGGAAGAATAGATCTCTCAAAGAGATGGGAACTTGAATGATAGAAGAGAAGGAACTTAATCCCAAGATATGTGACAAAGCCATCAGCTATCCTGCTCACATTCAAAATAGATACTTCCACAAATTAGTGAAAGGAATGACACCCTATGAGGCATGGTTTGGTGAAAAACCAAATGTCTCAAATTTCAGGATATTCGGGACAAAAGTATGGGCAAGAATCCCTTTAGAGAAAAGGAAATCCTTGTAGCAACAAAGAAAGGAGTGTCTCATGGTTGGACATGGTGATGAAACCAACGGGTACAAGCTCTTTGACACATCCACTGGAAAAACCTTTGTTTAAAGAAGTTTCAAACTTGAAGAAGAGCCAATTCCTGATTTCGAACTTGCACTGGGGGATTTCTCCTCTCCTCAATCATTTGAAGATGTAAGTGATGACACATGCTCTATTTTTTCTGATAATTATGACATAAATTTTTTTGAAGAATATATTTTTGTATATTACTCATCATCTAGGCCCAGATGGGCTGAAAAAATTATGCAAGCTGTTGGCGAATTGGCAGGCAATCCCCAAGAGCCTAGGAAAACTAGATCACAAACTAGTAAGTCTTCTTTCGCAAGTGATAGTGCTATTGCTGAGAACTGTTACATTTTAATCAGTTCTGATCCTCATACATATCAGTGACCATGTACAGACCAAATATGGAAGTCAGCAATCGAATATGAGCTTCAGTCCCTCCAAGAGAACAATACATGGGAATTGGTTCCCCTTCCTCCCAAGAGGAAAGTTGTTCAATGTAAATGGGTATTCCAGACCAAACTTGCTGATGATGGTTCTGATATAAATTATAAGGATAGATTAGTGGCTAAGGGCTATTCTCAGGTCCACAGAGTTGATTACACATAGACCTTTCCACCAGTTGCAAAGATGGACTCAATTAGACTGGTTCTTCTACTAGCAGCTAGTAAGTGTTGGGAAGTTCACCAGATGGATGTAAAGAGTTCTTTATCACATGGTGAGATAAAGGAGGAGATATATATGCAGTAGCATGAAGTTTTCCAAGAGGATCCTTAATTGGTGTGTAGGCTGAAAAAATCATTGTATGGACTCAAGCAAGCCCCCAGGGCTTGGTATGCAAAAATGGATGCTTTCTTGCTTTCAATTGGCTTCACAAGATGCAAATCAAACCATAATGTGTATTTGAAGAAAAATGATGTTGATTTGCAGGTCATTTTTATTTATTTTGATGATATTCTTATTACAGGTAGCTGCACCAATTCAATTTTCCAAATTAATAACTCTTTGCACAATGAATTTGCTATGAAAGACCTAGGATTGCTAAGGCAATTTTTGGGCTTAGAAATTGAGCAAAATGGTAAGGGAATCATGCTAATTCAGCCACAATATGATTCAGACTTGTTGAATAAGTTTAATATGGCTAAGTTTAAGGCATCCAATTCTCCCTTTCTTTCTAGTATTAAAATGTATGAATTTGTAAATTCCCCAATGGTGGATATCACACTCTATAGGAAACTAGTGGGAAGCTTGCTCTACCTCACTCATACAAGACCTGATTTGTCTTATGCTGTGAGTGTTGTAGAAATAAATATGCACCAGCCACATGAGATCCATTGGAGGGCTGCAAAAATAATTCTTCAGTATGTCCAGGGAACTAAGAAATTTGGGGTGCACTACACAGCTAGTTCCTCACTTCAAGTAGCTGGATTTTTTTATTCAGATTGGGCCGATGATCCCATTGACAGAAATTCAACATCAGGTTTTGTCTTAATGTTTGATGAAGGTCCCATTTTATGTTCAAGAAAGAAACAACACACCATCTCACTTTCATTAGCAGAGGCCAAATACAAGGCAGCAGTCAATGCTGCAACATAGTGTGTTTGGTTACAGGGGATTCTCTGGGAGTTTGGTCTCACAATTGATTTTCCAACAAATATTTGGGTGGATAATAAGCATGACATCAAGATATATACTGATATAGTACAGAGGCAAAGGAAAAAACACATATATATTCACATGCATTACATTCGGGGCTTACTGCATGACACGGTGATCTCACTGCAGTATTGCCCATCCACCAAGCAAACTACTGACATTTTTACCAAGGCTTTCATTGAGAAGACCTTCACTTAACTGAAACATTTGATTGGGGTGAGTTAAGGATGGTAATTTTCTGTTATATTATTGTAGGTCCATCTCTATTTCCATTCTTGAGGGAAGGTTTTTCCCATGAGGTTGTCCGTCTTTCCTCGGTTCACTAGACAAATAAAATTTGTAATTTATGATTATGTACTTGAGCCATTGTTGCCAAGGCCTTCATCATTTTCTGAGCATAATTAGTTTTTGGATCAAGGGATGGTGTTAGAATAGTAATCCATCATTAGTACCTTAGTTACACAAATTAGTCGATTTTATTGTTTTTTAATCTTTAATACACTATGAGGTGGACTAGGGATGCTTAGGTGGACATATGCCATGTCAAATTGAGGTTATATGACCCGCATGGGTACTCCAGACTAGTCAACCAGTCACATATGCACAGCCAAAAATTTTGGTGCACTCCCATTCATTGAATGTGGACAGGAAAGTTGACTTGGAGCGCTAGACTGGGATTTTGCCCAAATTTGGCTTGATTTGGTGCAATTAATGCTGCATTGAGACTCTAAACCATCAAGTTTATCACACCCACATTGTCCAAGTTGTATTCGTTGACCCACAATGCATCATCCATGCCTCTTCAGCAATTTGTGGCCATTTGGAGAGATTTGGGACGAGATTGGCCCACCTAGGGGGGTTTGATACCAATTTGGCAATTTTGGGTTATTTGATCATAATTGGATTCCAAAGCCATTAAAAACTCTTATTATGTATTTATAAACCTATTAATAACAATTTCATAGTTATACAGTCCAAAATTATCTTGTTTTCAACTATTATTGTGTGTAATGTATATGTAATTTGATGTTTTTTTCTAAATATTACACCCAAATTTGATTTGTGAACCTCACTGATTGTCCCAGATTCCGTTGTGGCCCAAATTACTCACTTTCTAGTTCGAATTTCTCATAGCTCTATCAAATTACAGATAAATTACACAAAATGATAGCTGAGAAGAAGATAATTTTGGATTGTATGACTATGAAATTTTTTTAACATGTTTATAAATACATTATAAGATTTTTGAATGGATTTGGAAGCCAATTGTGAGCAAATAACCAAAAATTGCCAAATTGGCATCAAACCCCCTAGGTGGGCCAATCTCATCCCAAATATCTCCAAATGGCCACGAATTGCTGAAGTGGCATGGTTGATGTGTTGTGGGTCAATGATTACACCTTCGAAAGCATGGGTGTGGAAAACTAGATGGTTTAGAGTCTCAATGCAGCATTAATTGAACCAAATCAAGACAAATTTGGAACAAATACCACTCTAGCGCTCCAAGTCAACTTGCCTTTCCACATTCAATGAATGGGAACACACCAGCAATGATGGCTCTGCATATGTGGCTGGTTGAATAGGCTATATTACCCATGTGGGTCATAGAACCTCAACTTGACATGGCATATGTCAACCTAAGTACCCTTAGTCCACCTCATATTGTATTAAAGCTTAAAAAGCAATCAAATTGACTAATTAGTGTAACTAAGGTACTATTGATGGATTAATTTTCTAACACCCTCCCTTAATCCAACAACTATGTATGCTGAAAAAATGATGAAGGCCTTGGAACCAATGGCTCAATTCACCTCAAGTACATAATCAGAAATTAGAATTTTTATTTGTCCATGTGAACCAAGGAAAGAAGGAAAACCTTGTGGGAAAAACCTTCCCTCAAGAATGGACATGGGGCTGGAACTAAAATAATATAACAAAAAATTACCATCCTTCACTCACCCCAATAAAATATATCAGGTAATTGAAGGTCTTCTCGGTGAAATGCTTGGTAAAAATGTCAGCAGTTTTCTCGGTGGATAGGCAATACTACAGTGAGATCACCTTGTGATGCACTAAGCACCGAATGTAATGCATGTGAATATCAATGTGTTTTGTCCTCTGCATCTATTCTAGATTAGTATATGTCCTGATGGTACTCTGATTATCCACCCAACCATTGGTTACAGAATCAATTGTGACACCAAACTCTCGGAGAATTCCCTGTAACAAAACACACTGTGTTGTACCATTGACTGCTGCCCTGTATTCGACCTCTGCTGATGAAAGTGAGATGTTGTGTTGTTTCTTACTTGAATATAAAATGGGACCTTCAAGAAACATGAAGAAAAAACCTAATGGTTACTTTCTATCAATTGGATCACTGGCCCAATCTGAATTAGAAAATCCAGCTAGTTGAAGTGAGGAACTAGCTATGTAGTGCACCCCGAATTTCTTAGTTCCCTGGACATTATAAAGAATTCTTTTTTCAGCCCTTCAATGGAGCTTGTGTGGCTGGATAATATGTCTTGCTACACCACTCACATCATAAGACAAATCAGGTCTTTTATGAGTGAGGTAGAGCAAGTTTCCCACTAGTTTTCTGTAGAGTGTGATATCCACCATTGGGGAATTGCCAAATGCATTCATTTTAATACCAGATAGAAAGGGAGACTTGGATACCTTACACTCATCCATTTTAAACTTATTCACCAGGTATAAATTATACTGTAGCTGACTCAGCATGATTCCCTTACCATTTTCCTCAATTTCTAAGCCCAAAAATTGCCTTAGCAATCCTAGGTCTTTCATAGCAAATTCACTGTGCAAAGAATTCTTAGTTTGGACAATTGAATTGGTGCAACTACCTGTAATAAGAATATTGTCAACATAAATAAAAATGGCCTTCAAATCAACATCATTTTTATGAAAATACACATTAGAGTCTGATTTACATCTTATGAATCCAATTGAAAGCAAGAAAGCATCCATTTTTGCATACCAAGCCCTGGGGGATTGCTTGAGTCCATACAATGATTTTTTCAGCCTACATACCACTAAAGGATCCTCTTGGAAACATTTAGGATGCTGCATAAATATCTCCTCTTGTATCTTACCATGCAAGAATGCACTCTTTACATCCATGTGGTGAACTTCCCAACACTTACTAGCTGCTAGTGCAAGAACTAGTCTAATTGAGTACATCTTTGCACCCGGTGCAAATATCTCTATGTAATCAACACCATGGACCTGAGAATAGCCCTTATCCACTAATATAGCCTTATGTCTTATATCAGAAACATCAGTAGAAATTTTGATCTGGAATACCCATTTACAATGAACAACTTTCCTCTTGGGAGGAAGGGGAACCAATTCCCATGTATTGTTCTGTTGGAGGGACTAAAGCTCATATTCCATTGCTGACTTGCATATTAGGTCTGTACAATATTTCTGATATGTCTGAGGGTTATAAATTATCAGCATGTAACAGTGCTCAGAAAGAGCACTATCACTTGCAAAAGAAGCCTTACTAGTTTGTGATATAGTTTTCCTAGGCTCTTGGGGGTTTCCTGCCAATTCCCCAGCTGCTTGCACAATTGTTTCAGCCCATTTGGGCCTAGATGGTGAGTCATATAAATCAATATCATATTAAGAAACATTTATATCAGAATTATAAAAAAAAATAGATCATGTTTCATCACTTACATCTTTGAATGGTTGAAGAGAGGAGCAATCCCCCGGTGCAAGTTCAAAATCATGAACTGGCTCTTCTTTGAATTTGACACTTCTTTCAACAAAGGTTTTTTCAGTGGATGTGTCAAATAGATTGTACCCTTTGTTTTCCTGACAATATACAACCATGAGACACTCCTTGCTTTGAGGTCAAAAGGATTTCCTTTTCTTTGAACGGACTCTTGCCCATGCTTTTGTCACGAATATTCTAAAATTTGAGACATCTGGTTTTTCAACAAACCATGCCTCGTAGGGTGTCATTAATTTCACTAATTTGTGTATGGATCTATTTTAAATGTGAGTAGCACAGCTGATGGCTTAATACCATAGATTTGTATTAATTTCCCTCGCTTCTATCATGCAATTTTCCATCTCTTTGAGAGATCCATTCTTCATCTCTGCCACACCATTTTGTTGTGGTGTGTAGGGAGTTGAGTGTTGAATTTGGATGCCACACTCCTCACAAAGTTGATGTATATTATTATTCACATATTCCTTTCCATTATCAGTCCTAAGGACTTTGATATTCTTCCCACTTTGATGCTCTACTAGTGCTTTCCAAACCTTGAGTTGCTCAAACACCTCAGATTTCAATTTCAAAAAAAACACCCAACAAAATCAAGAGTACTCATCAATGAATGTAAGAAAATACCTAGATCCACCATATGAGGGAGTGGGTAGTGGACCAATAAAATTAGAATGCACCAACCCAAGTGGTTGTCTTTCTATCCTTTCCTTCCCCTTCTCGTAGCTCTACTCAGGATGCTTCCCAATCACACATCCAATACATGCTCCAGTAGATGGCTGAATTTGTGGAAGACCTTCCACCATTCCTTTTTTTTCCAATGTTTGGAGATATTTGTAATTCATGTGGCCAAACCTCTCACGGAATAGTTTGGAAATCGAATTGGCATGTGAGTCAAGTGCTTGATCACTAGAATTAGGGAGGAAATTAGAGAATTGGTCTGTTGAGATTTCAGAAATCTCTACAGAGTCGGGAGTAAATATTACTCTCTTTGGCTCTCCTGTATGGGTCATTTGGTAGAATGATAGTAAATTTTCTGCAAGGTATAGTACATACAGTACATCACTAAAAAACCCATGGTCTAAATCAATTCTCCCAATCCTTCTGGTCTGGAGTTCAAAATCATATCCGATTCAAACTATTGTGCCAACATTCGAACTCATGGAGGTGAAGAATTCTCTCCTGGATACCATATGCCTAGAAGCACATGAATCAATAATAAAGGATGATTATTTATAAGTACCTTCCACAAATGCATGAACTTTATCCTTGCCTTCACTTGAACTAGAGTTTCCATCTTTCTTCCTTGCATTGTCAAGGACTGGAATGTTGTTCTTCTCCAGCAGTTGTGCCATGGTGTCTATGGTTTTCTTCATGCATGAGCTTTCTAGATGCCATCCCTTGTGGCAATAAGTGCATTTGGCCTTCTCTTTTCCTTTCTTCTCCTTTTATTTGGGTGGATTCGTAGCTCCCTCACTAGATTTGGGATTTTCTGATTTCTTCTTACCTGACAACTTCAAATTCTTCGACTTGGGATTTCCCTTTGTTGAATTTGAAACCCCCACTTCCAGTGCTTGATATTTGGTCTTGATGGAACCCATTTGGACCAATTTGTCTTGCTCTTGAGTGAGTGTCTCCATGAAATTTTCTAGACTTGGAATTTTCTAGTTTTGAAAGGTAAGTTTACCTGAGTGAAAAGTGCTCACAAAGACTGAGAACTATGGCCCCAACTTCCAAAGTATAGACAAGATCAGTTGATATTCCTTCTTCTCAATCCCACATTGTTTTAACTGCAATAGAAGTGATTTGAACTTGGTCAAGAAGTCCTGGATTGTATCATAGTGCACTGGGCTCAAGCTTATCAGCTCATTCTCAAGCTGGTGACCACATTTCTCATCAGTTTTGCCAAATAGAGACTCAAGCTTCTCCCAAACCTCCTTTTGTGATGTTAAACTGTTAAGGTGGAACAAAAAATCTCTTGATATGCTTAGACACACCAAACCATATGATTCATCAAATTTGTTAAAATACATGGCTTTCTCTACAGCAGAATTTGGTTCCATTTCAATGCCCATGGTAACTTTGAAAAAGACCCTTGGATCACAATTGAATCACCATATTTGCCTTAAATTAAAATAACTTTAAATGTGTTATCATGATGTGGGTAGCCTCCATTACTTCCTACGCTAATGGTGGTTAAATTGCTAACTGGTTTACACACAACAATTCAATTTTATCTGGAATTCACTAACAACGCAACTCAAATACACTAAGAATTTGGCCTACAAATCAAAAATATCCAACCATGTCTGATACCATGTGAGAAATTCAAACCAACAAATGATTAATTCGAACCACAGGAGAATCTAGGAGAGTTAGTGAGGTTCACAAATCAAATTTGGGTGTAAGATTCAGTAAAAACCATCAAATTACAGATAAATTACACAATGATAGCTGGAAACAATATAATTTTGGACTTTCTAACTATGAAATTGTTATTAACAGGTTTATAAATACATCATAAGAGTTTTTAATGGCTTTGGAAGCCAATTGTGAGCAAATAACCCAAAATTGCCAAATTGGCATCAAACCACCCTAGGTGGGCCAATCTTGTCCCAAATCTCTCCAAATGGCCATGAATTGATGAAGTGTCATGGGTGATGTGTTTTGGGTCAATTATTACACCTTGGACAGCATGGGTGTGGAAAATTGGATGGTTTAGAGTCTCAATGCAACATTAATTGCACCAAATCAAGCCAAATTTGGGCAAAATCCCACTCTAGCACTCTAAGTCAACTTGCCTGTCCACATTCAATGAATGGGAGAGGACCAAAAATGATAGCTTTGCATATGTGGCTAGTTGACTAGGTTAGAGTACCCATGTGGGTCATAGAACCTCAACTTGACATGGTATATGTCCACCTAAGCACCCCTAGTCCACGTTGTTGATGTATATGTAACTTCGGAATGTATTCTTATATGTATTTTATATATTGTAACCCGATGTTTATTCCGGGATGTTTCTATTATGTATTTGAGTCATGTGGTCATTCCCCGATGTTCCGATCGGGGGGATTAATAATGTAATCAAGTCATTTCAAGTCATTAGGTAAGTCCCCACAGTTTTGGGGCACTTGAGTTATTATACACTAATTGAGGTGTAGGCTCGAGTAGTAATTATTAGGTTGAGTGCACTTCAAGTCAACGAAAGAATATAAATAGAGAGTGAGAGTCTCTCTATTTATCATTTGTGAATTACATCACTTGCTCTCTCAAGTGTGGTGCACCTTTGGAGAAGGAAATACTTTGGCTTGACAGAAGACAGAAGGCTGCTGTTGTGTTGGGAGGTCATCTTACTGTTTTTGGATCACATCTTGTGGTGATACTATCTTAGAGGAAGTTGAGGGGTTTTCTCCATTTATGGTTTCCCCTCCTAAAAACATTGTGTCTCTTGTCTCTTGTGATGTGCTTATGTGATTGATGTGCTTGTTATTCTCTCAGTGAAAAGATCTTATCATAATGCTAGCTTAAATGATGAAAAACTAACATGGAATCAGAGCTAACCTTAGAAGAAGAAATTGTGCAGCTACAGGAACTAGGGCTTCCTATTTTTTGGATATTCCTCCACAGATTTTCAGCAAAAGTATACTAAGATGACTCTCCATTAAATGGTGCATCGTTCTGTCGATACAGAATTCAATTTCAAGCATTTTCAGTTTCGATGTGGAAATTAGGGATTTCTACAGAAGAGGAATTTTTGAGTGAGACTAGCATAGGATTTTTCTCCTCATAAAAACCGAAATTTAGAGACCTGGATCAATAAATTTGGTTGGGTGAAACTCCGGGAAAGTCAAACCCTAGTTTGACCCTGAGCTAGGAGAAACCCTAAATACTAAAACTGCTAAGTTTTGGTACAGTCGCTATATTCCGAGATTGGAGAAGTCTCAGAAGCTGAAAATTGTAGGGGCCGAAGATAAAATCCTGATGAACACTTTGTGCAAATTTCAGCCTCTTATTCTCTGTATTCCAGGAGATATAATCTCTCCAAGTTAGGGTTCCAGCCTCTTCCAGAAATCATCCATAAACAGGACACCTGGGGAGATCTGCAATATATTGGGCTACAGAGGTCCAAATGGAATTCCTGAAGATGTTCCAAAAAGGGCATGTAATTTAATTTCTTTTTTCCAAAGGTCAGACTCAGAATATGAACCAGTGACACGTGGCATTCCGTACAACTTCGCTGTTCTGAACAGTCCTGTAACAGGTCACCTTGGGAAAAGGATCATAAATCCCAAATGGTGAAACAAATTCTGATGAAACCTGAGGTGTTGGTTCAGGTACATGTGAGGTTACCTTAGGGAGAAATTTCAGACATAGAGGATCAGTAATTCCAGATATATCATAGAAACAGTAACAGGCATTTCTGCAGAAGAAATCAGAAAATTAGGGCTTCCTGTTCCGGGAGTTTCCCTCCACTGTTTTCAGAAAAGGAGTACATTGGACAGCTCCATTTGAAGAGATATATTTGTTCATCCAATCAGATCTGAAAGATTCCAAGTTTTGAAAATTAGGGTTTCTGTGACAAACCCTAGATCAACGAACTTCGGGACAAGGACGGACACCTCAAATCGGTAAGATCTAATCCTTTGCTATTTCCATTTGAGGTTCTCATTTCAATATGATATATCACATCACTTAGTTAAAAGCTTGCGAAAGTTGACAACTTCCAAACCTAGAAGTATATGATCTCTCTGAAGAAAATGGATTGGAGACCTACATGAGGATGGAGGTTCTAGTTTCAGAGGGAGACGAGGCCAAAGAAGACATCATGCTCATGCTGCAGAGGATGATGAACCATCCCAAAAGAGATCCAGATATGAAAGAGAATATTCTTCAAGGGAGGATGAATATGTTCTAATATCAGCTCTCATAGGTAACATTACTCATGGAAGTGATGATTGGCTTATAGACAGTGGGGCTTCCAAACATATGATGGGATTCAAGGAATCCTTTGTAAGACTATCAGAACATGAATCACCTCACAAGGTGAAACTTGTAGATGACTACCAATATCCAATAAAAGGTAGTGAGGAATCTTCATACAAGCTAGACTCTGGAATGCAGGTTGCATTCATAGATGGTCAAATCATCATGTGACCAAAAGGAAAGAGTATCGATGATGTGGTAGTGATTGAAGAACAAGAAGAAGGCTTGTACAAATTGAAGGGATATCCAGAACAAGCCTTAATCCATGACATAGTAGAGCCAAATGAGCTTTGGCATAGAAGTCTTGCACATGTGCATTACAAAGCAGTACCTATTGCAACCAAAGTTGTTGAAGGTCTTCCTGAATTTCAAGCTATTTGAAGGGAAGAACAAAATCAAAATATGACCTAAAGAAACAAGTTGAAGAATGTGAAGATATAGAATGTAGAAACCAT